>LZPO01087956.1:0-44206 GCA_001675575.1 Neotoma lepida | reverse complement strand
TAAGTATATGGATTTGGAGATACCCTACCCACCCCATACCCTGATCACAATAAATATCCTGCTCTGCTCAGGATCCCTCCTGTTCCACACTGCCTTGGATGGACAGAGGACCTGAGTTCAAACTCACAATAAAGACTCTTTGTTTTTGCATTCAGATTTGGTCTCTTGGTGGTCTTCGGGGATTCTGGACTTTGAGTACAACAAGGGAGAGGGAAAGATGCTCTCCCCTTTCACTCCTTGCCACCTGCGGCAGATAAGAGCTGACCCTTACCCTCACCCAGAAGCAGAACTAGAGAGAGTGGGCATTGTACCTAGCCTGGACAACACAGCAAGGCTGGCCCTGTTGATGGAGGTCTGGGGGCCCTGAGAACATGAGTGTGAGAGACTGAGCCCTGCCCCTCACCTACGATAGGGTGGTGTGGCAAAGAGAGGGAAGCCCCTCATGTCCCTTGGGGCCTNTAGTAGGTGGGAGAGCCATTTATGAGGTCACTAGAGTGAGAGTTGACCTTGCCTCTCCTGAGCTGCAGCTCTAGGNAGAGTTGCCCCTGTGCCTTGACTGGGCAACACAGTAAAGCTGGTTCTGGTGATGTAGGTGTAAGTAAGCTGACTCTGAGGTTATGAGAGCAAGAGAATTGGCCCCACCCCTTGCTACTTATTACATAGAGTGAGCTAGCAAGGGCAGTACTGTAGAACTTACTCTGGCATGGAGAATGAAGGAGAGCTGGTGGGCTGACCCAGCAACCACCCAGACCCACAACCAGAGCTATGAGTTGGCCCATCCCACAGTCCCATCATCCACCCCATCTATGATCTGTTGGAGAACCTGAAGGGACTGGTCCTGCAGACCCAAAGTTACAGGATCTCCATGACACAGGACAACAATAGGATATCCAAAAGAAGCACCAGTGAGGACCCAGTATTAATGATGTAGCAAAAACCAGAGACCTAAAACCATGCCAACGACTCATTGCAATGAATACTTGCAAGTACAAATATATGAACTAAAGACCTGTGTAATTCATTGTGTCACACTACAGTTCTCTCTTTTCTTTTAAATTTTAGCTGTTTTTATCCTGGGAGGGGGGTTTGTAAAGGTAGAGGGTAGATGGGAAGGGACTGGGAGATGAGTGGGATCAAGATGCATGATGTGAAATCCACAAAGAATCACAAAAAAATTAATTAATAAAAAGAACCAAGAACTAGATAGGTCAGGGACCTAGGCTACATCAAATACTACTGTTCCAAAAAAAAGCAAGAAAAAAAGCAATAAAATGACTTTTAATGACATTCTGCTATACTGCTGTATCAGTGTCTTGCTCAGCCATCATCAGAGAAGCTTCATCCTGAAGCAGATGGGAACAAATACAAAGAGCCACAGTCAGATCTTATACAGTGAATGAGAGACCTTGGAAAATTCAGCCCTACATGGGATGTCTTCATCAGATCCCTGCCCTTGGGGCCCAGTGAACACTGGAAGAGGAAAGAGTATAAGAGCCAGAGGGGATGGAACCTACCAAGAAAACAAGGCCACCTGAATCATCATGATCCAAACTCCTGGGAACTCACAGAGACTGAGGCAATATGCACAGGGCCTGCACAGGTTTGCATCAGGCCATTTATGTATATATTATATCTTCCAGTTTAGTATTTTTATGAGATTCCTGAGTGTGTCAATGAGTGAGTACCTGAAACTTGTGCATTTTCTTGGGCTCTTTGCTTTCTGTTTGTTTGCTATATCCAACTCCAATGTGTTATTTTTTGTTTTATCTTATATATTGTTTCATTTTTTAAAAAGAAGGATTTTTCATTATATATGTATATATATAATTAAATGTATTCATTGGTTTTACATCTCAACTGCAGTTTCCTCTCTCTCCCATTTCTCTGCCCCACCAATCCATTCCTCCGTTTCTGTTCAGGAAAGGGTAGGCCTCCTGTGGGTATCAACAAAGCATGGCTTATCAAGTTTCAGTAGGAATAAGTATCTCTGCTTTTATTAAGGCTGGACAAGGCAATCCAATCTTAGGAATAGACTCCCTAAACCCAGCCAAAGTGTTAGGGACAGCCCCTACTCCTCTTGCTAGGAATCCTACAAGTAGACCAAGCTATACAACTATCACACCTATGTAGAGAGCCTAGGTCAGTTGCATGCAGGCCTGCTGGTTATTGGTCCAGACTCTGTAAGCTCCTATAAGCACAGTTTAGTTGTTTCTGTGGGTTTTCTTATAATGTCCTTGACCTCTCTGGCTCCTACAATCCTTCCTCCCTCTCTTCAGCAGGATTCCCCAAGCTTTGCACAATGCTTATCTGTGGGTCTCTGTATCTGTTTCCTTATGACATTTGAGGTAGTCCCCAATCTATGAGTATAGCAGACTATCAGTAGGCATCATTACATTGAGATTTTTTTTTTCTCCAATCGTGTTAGGTTCTATCCTAGGTCTCTGGGCCATCTAGCCTCTGGATCTTGCCACTATAGGCAATGTCAGAGGTGGGGTCACTCTCATGACATGGGTCTGAGGCTGGACCAATCATTGCTTGGTCACTCTGGCAATCTCCATGTCAACCTTATGCTGCCCTCCCCCTCACATCCCATAAGCAGGACAGACTATAGGTCAAAGGTTGTTAGGCAGAGTTAGTGTCCCATCACCTCCATTGGAAGTCTTTCCTGGTCACAAGAGAGGGTCTGTTCAGGCTATGTATACACTGTTGCTAGGAGTCTTAACTAGAGTGACCTTTGTAGATTCCTGGGTTTCCCTTATACCAGATTTCTAACTGACCATGAAACACCCTCGCTTTCCAGTCATCTCTTTCAGTACTCTCCCCCTCGATGTACCCCTCAAACCAACCCCTCATGTGCCCATCTCCTCCTGCCACAGTCCATCCATGAGATCTCTTCTATTTCCCCTTCCCCAAGAGATCTATGCATTCCCCCTTGGGCCTCTCTGTTACTTAGCCTCTCTGGTCTGTGGGTTGTAGCATGGCTATCCTTTACTTTACAACTATTATCCACTTATAAATGAGTACATTCCATTTTTGTCTTTCTGGACCTTTGTTACTTCACTCAATGTGTTTTTTTTTCTAGTTCCACCCATTTGCCTTCAAATTTCATGATGTCATTGTTTTTAACACCTGAGTAATACTGCATTGTGTAAATGTGCCAAATTTCCTTTTTTTAAACATCTTTATTGACTCTTTGGGGGTTTCACACCATTTGCTCCAATTCTGTTCACCTCCTGGTCCCTCCATAACCCCCCTCATCCCTGTTACATCTCCTCCACCAAAGAAAGCAGAAGAAAGTAAGGAAGCAAGCAAACAAGCAAACAAAAACAAAAAACCAATAAACCATAACAGAACAAAAACCACACAAGAAACAGAAAAATCTCTGCTTCTCCTTCTCCTCTGACTCTCCATCACCTCATCTGTCTTGATGCCATTGAAGGCTTCAGTGTGTCATATAGTCTACCCATTTATTCCATCAGCTTTACTGGCAACTGTTCATTGAAATGAATCATTAGTCTATTCAAGACCTCTGGTTTTTAGTACACCATCCTCACTGGATCCTCACCAGAGCTTTTCTGGGGTATCCTGTGTTTTGGAGATCTTACAGGTATAGTTCTGCTGGACCAGTCAGTCCCTTCACAAGCTCCAGCAGGACCTAGATGGGNTAGATGCTAGGGTGGGTCAACCCAATATCCAGTTGTAGGCCTGGGTGTTATCTAGGTAGGTCAGATCAAGCCACTGGTGCCACCAGCTTCAGTGCAGTGGCAGAGTCAGCTCCCCTATATGCATGCCTTCTGGGTAGGTTCATCCTTGCCTGTGGTAAGGAGTGGGGGCCCTCTTTGCTGAGTGGAGGAGCAAACTCTCTTTCTATAGTGGCCCACAAGAGGCTAGGCCAACTTTCCCAGGGCAGTGAAGGACAGGACCGGCTCTCTGATTTCATCTCAAATGATTCCTAAGGCCTTATGAGGTGACATTGACCACAGACACCAACACACACCCCAGCTGTGGAAGGACCATCTTGGCAGCTGCTTAGGCCTGGATGACATCCTGGCTTTGGTTAGAAAGAATGATTGCCCAGGTGGGAATGTTTGGGCAGCCGTGTGGTTGCAGGACATCACCAAGGCCTCAGGTTGTAGCCCCAACCCTGGGCCTGTGCATAACCATTAGTGGCATTGCAGGATCTGGACCTCAGGTCAGATTCCCAGTCACAGTAGGACCATGGACTCCAACACGGTCCTTAGCAACAGCTTGGTCTGGATGTCACCACTGCTCCCANTGGTGCCATGGCTCAGAGACACAAACTTGGCCCTTGATCTTGGGTTTCTGCATGGCCTTAGGTGGCAACAGAAGCATCAGACATCGGCACAGACTCTGGCTGCAGCGTGGCCACAGACCCTGACGTGGCCCTCTGCCGCAGCTTGGGTCCAGATGTCCCCATCACCATGTCATTGAGTGGCAGCACAGGCCACTCAGACATGGATGGATTCTGGTCCTTGGACACCAATCAGGACTCAGGTGGCTGGTTTCACCCCAGATTTCTTTGTGGTACTCAGTGGTAACTGGAGCCATGTATGTCAATCTGGACCCCGGCTGCTACAGGGCCACAGACCCAGACATGGTCCTCCGCTGCAGCTTGGGCCCATATGACATCCTGGCCCCAGATGGTAGCACAGGCCACCCACATCTGTATGCCTCCTGCTGTGGTGTGCTCCCCCGCAACTCTACCCAAGCCACAGGATCCAACCTAGATACCGGACCTCTGTATGGGCCCTAGTGGCAACCTGTGTCACAGAGTTCAATATAGACCCCAGCTGCAGTTAGGCCACAGACCCAGACATGGCCCATGAAGCAGCTTAGCCTGGTCAACATCCTTGTTCCGAGTAGTAGCTCCGTGCATTCAGATCAGGATGACTCTGATGACAGCATGGCCTCTGGACACCAACAAGGCCACAGCATCCAGCCTAGACCCCAAGCTTCATGTGACCTTTGGTGGCACTGTGGGGACATGAGCATCAACATAGACTTCAGCTGTGGTAGGACCACAGGCACAGACATGGTCCTTGGCAGCAGTCTAGGCCTAGATGTCATCATGGCCCCAGGTGATGGCAAAGGTCCCAGTGGCAGCATGGCTTATAGACCCAAACTCGGACCCAGGAGGTAGCCTAGCCCACTGGAGTCAGCATGGCACTCGACTGCAACAGGAGCCATGGATATCAATACAGACCCTGGCTACTGTAGGACCAGAGACCCTTGATAGCAGCCTTGTCTTGACATCCCAATGGCTCTGGGTGGTAAGCAGACCTCCCTCCTCAGTCTACTCCTCACCACCATAACCATAGACCCAGGTGGCAAGCTGGCCTCCGACATCTGCCTAATTGTCTTAATCTACCTTCTTCCTTTATGTGTCTTTCCATGGCATATGAACCATTCTGATTATCTAACTCTCTCAATTCTCTGCCCTTTATTTCCTTAAAATGATGAGACCTACTTGCCTGACCCAAGGACCCAGACTGGTTTTNTTCTTGCCTGCCGAGCAAACCTGCATCAGGTGGATGTGGCAGTCCTCCTGCCAGCCTGGGCCCAAGGACCTGGGCTGTCTATCTTCTTGACTGCTGGGAAGTCCCAGCATGCTAGGCCCCATCTGAGTAAACCTTGTTACCACGTTTTCTTTGTCCTTTCTTCAGTTGAGTAGAACTAGGTTGTTTCCAGGTTTGGCTATTACAAATTAAGCTGCTATATTCATAGTTGAGCAAGTGTCCTTGTGGTATCATTAAGCATTCTTTGGTTTTATATGCCCAAGAATGATATGGCTAGGTCTTGTGATAGATTGAGTCACAGTTTTCTGATAAATCACCACGTTGATATCCAAAATGGCTGCACAAATTTGCACTCTTGCCAGCAATGGAGACATGTTCCCCTTGCTCTACAACCTCTCAGCAGAAGCTGTCATTTGTGTTTTTGATCTCAGCCATTCTGACAGGTGTAAGATGGAATCTCAGAGTAGTTTTGATTTGCATTTCTCTGATGACTAAGGATGTTGAACATTTCTTTAAATGTTTCGCTGCCATTTGGTATTCTTCTTTTGAGAATTCTCTGTTTAGATATGTACCCAATTTTTTAATTGGGTTATTTGGTGTTTTGATGTTGAGTTTCTAAATGTTTTGGAGATCAGCCCTTTTCTGGATGTGGGATTGGTGAAGATCTTGTTCTTTCCCACTGTGCAGGCTGCTGTTCTGTCCTGTTGACAATATCCTTTGCCTTACAGAAGCTTTTCAGTTTCATGAGATCCCATTTATTCAGGAAATTGTCTCCTGTGCCAATGAATTCAAGGCTATTTTCTACTTTCTCTTCTATAAGGTTCAGTGTAACTGGATTTATGTTGAGGTATTTGATCCACTTGTATTTGAGTTTTGTGCAGGGTTATAGATATGGGTCTATTTGCATTTTCCTACATGCTGACATTCAGTTATGCCAGCANCATTTATTGAAGATTCTTTCTTTTTTTCTGTTTTATAATTTTGGCTTCTCTGTCAAAAATCAGGTATCCATAGGTGTGTTGATCAATGTCTGGGTATTCAATTTGATTCCATTGATCTATGTGTCTGTTTTTAAGCCACTACCATGTTGTTTTTACTACTATAGCTCTGTAATAGAGCTCAAGATCATGGATGTTGATACCTCAGAAGTTCTTTCATTTTACAGAATTGTTTTTCCTATCCTGGTGTTTTTGTTTTGTTTTGTTTTTCCATATGAAGTTGAGTATTGTTCTTACAAGATCTATAAAGAATTGTATTGAGATTTTAATGGGGATTGCATTCAATCTCTAGATTACTTTTGGTAAAATGGTCATTTTTTACTATGTTAATCCTGCTGATCCATGAGCATGGAAGATCTTTCCATCTTAAGATATCTTTTTCAATTTCTTTCTTCAAAGAATTAGAGTTTTTGTCATACATGTCTTTCACTTGCTTGGTTAGAGTTACCCCAAGATATTTTATATTATCTGTGACTATTGTAAAGGGGTGTTGTTTATCTGATTTCTTTCTCAGCCCATTTATCATTTTTATATAGGAGGGCTACTGATTTTTTTTGAGTCAATCTTGTATCCAGCCANATCACTAAAGATGTTTATCAGCTGTAGGAATTNTCTGGTAGAATTTTTGGGATCATTTATGTATACCATCATATCATCTGTTAGTAGTCATACATTGACTTCTTCCTTTCTGATTTGTATCACCTTGATCTCCTTTTGTTGTCTTAATGCTCTAGCTAATACTTAAAGTATGATGTTGAATAGATACGGAAAGAGTGGACAGCCTTGTCTTGTTCCTGATTTTAGTGGAAATACTTTGAGTTTCTCCCCATTTAATTTTATGTTGCATGTCAGCTTGTTCTATATTGCTTTTATTATGTTTAGCTATGTTCCTTGCATTCCTGATCTCTCCAAGACTTTGATCATGAAGAGGTGTTGGATTTTGTCAAAGGCTTTTTCAGCATCTAATGAGATGATCATGTGTTTTTTTTCTTTCAGATTGTTTATATGGTGGATTACATTAACAGATTTTCATATGTTAAATCATCCCTGCATCTCTGGGATGAAGCCTCCTTGATCANGGTGAATGATCTTTTTGATGTGTTCTTGGATTTAGTCTGCAAGTATTTTATTGAGTATTTTTGCATCAATATTCATGAGGGAAATGGGTCTGTAATTCTCTTTCTTTGTTGAGTCTTTGTGTGGTTTCAGTATCAGGGTGAATATTCATAAAAAGAATTTGGCAATGTTCTTTCCATTTATATTTTGTGGAATAATTTGAAGAATATTGATATTAGCTCTTCTTTGAAAGTCTGGTAGAATTCTGCATTAAAACTCTCTGACACTGGGCATTTCTTTGGTTAGGAGACTTGTAATGACTGCTTCTATTTCTTTAGGAGTTATAGGTCTATTTACATTTTTTACCCAGTCTTGAATTAATTTTTGTTTATGGTATCTATCAAGAAATTTGTCCATTTCTTTTAGACTTTCCAATTTTGTGAAGTATAGGTTTTTGAAGTATGACCTAAAGATTGTCTGGATTTCATCAATGTTTGTTGTTATGTCCCCCTTTTTATTTCTGATTTTCTTAATTTTTATATTGTCTCTCTGCTTTTTAGTTAGTTTGGATAAGGGTTCGTCTATCTTGTTGATTTTCTCAAAGAACCAACTCTTTGTTTCATTGATTCTTTGTATTATTCTTTTTTCTATTTTATTGATTTCAGCTGTCAGTTTGATTATTTCCTGCTGTCTACTCCTCTCTAGTGTATTCACTTCTTTTTGTTCAAGAGCTTTCAGGTGTGCTGTTAACTACTAGTATGAGCTTTCTACGAATTCTTCATGAGGGCACTTAGTGCTATGAACTTTCCTCTTAGCACCATTTCATTGTGTCCCATAAGCTTGTGTATGTTGTGCATTCATTTTCACTGAATTCTAGGAAGTCTTTAGTTTATTTCTTCATTGACCCATTTGTAATTCAGTTGAGAATAGTTCTGTTTCCATGAATGTGTAGGCTTTCTTGAGTTTATATTGTTGTAGAACTCCAACTTAAATCCANGGTGACCTGATGAGATACAGAGAGTTATCCCAAATTTTTTGTATTTGTTGACACTTGCTTTATGACTGAGTATGTGGTCAGTTTTGGAAGAAGTTCCATGATGTGCTGAAAAGAATGTATATAGTATTTTGTTTTGGGGTGACTTGTTCTGTAGATATCTGTTAGGTCCATTTGAGTCATAGCATCTGTGAATTCCCTTATTTCTCTCTTTAGTTTCTCTAGAAGACCTGTCCATTGGTGATAGAAGGGTGTTTAAGTCTCCCACTATTAATGTGTGGGGTTCGATGTTTGATTTAAGCTTTACTAATGTTTCTTTTACAAATGTGGGTCCCCATGTATTTGGGGTACAGATGTTCAGAATTGAGATTTCTTCTTGGAGGATTTTTCCTGTGATGAATATGAAATGTCCTTCTTGATCTCTTTTGATCAATATTGATTTGGAGTTTATTTTGTTAGATATTAGGATAGGTTTACCAGTTTGCTTCTTAGGTCCACTTGAATGGAAAATCTTTTCTCCAATCCTTTATTCTGAGGTAATATCTGTCTTTGGTATGTATGTGTATTTCTTGTATGCAGCAGGAGTAGATCCTATTTTCATATCCATTATCTTAGCCTATGGCTTTTTATTGGTAAATTGAGTCCATCGATATTGAGAGATGTAAATAACCAGTGACTGTTAACTCCTGGTACTTTTTGTTTTTGGTGGTGGTGGCAGTGTGTCTCTCTNTGTGTGTGTGTTTGTGTGTTCCTTCTTTGTGTTTTTCCTGGTGTGAGATTATCTATTGCCTGTGCTTTTATGGGTTAGCTAATTTCTTTGGGTTGGAGTTTTTCTTCTTGTACCTTCTGTGGGGCTGAATTTGTGGATAGACATTGTATAAATTTGACTTTGTTATGAAATATCTTGTTTTCTCCATTATGGTGATTGAAATTTTTTCTGGATATAGTAATCTGGGCTAACATCCACAGTATCTGAGAGTCTGCAAGGTGTCTGTCCAAGCTCTTCTGGCTTTTAGAGTCTCCTTTGAGAAGTCAGTTGTAACTTTGATAGGTCTGCGTTTTATGTTATTTGGTCTTTTTCCTTTGCATCATTTAATATTCTTTCTTTATTCTGTATGTTAGAATTTGGTTATTATGTGGCAAGGGGACTTTTTTTCTGGTCCAGTCTATTTGGTGTTCTGTAAGATTCTTGTACCTTTATAGATATGTCCTTCTTTCGATTGGGAAATTTTTCTTCTTTGGTTTTGTTGAATATATTTTCTGGGCCTTTGACCTGGAATTCTTCTCCTTTTTGTATTCCTATTATTCTTAGGTTTGGTCTTTTAATAGTATCCTAGATTTCCTAGATGTTTTGTGTTAGAATTTTTTAGATTTAATATTTTCTTTGACCAATGACTCTGTTTTCTCTGTTATATCTTCAGTGCCCAAGACTCTATCTATCTCTTGTATTCTGAGATCTCTCTTCAATCTCTTNTATTTTGTTGGTGACGCTTGCATCTGTGGTTCCTCTTTGCTTACCCAGATTTTTATTTGCAGAATCCCCTCAGTTTGTGTATTCTTTATTGATTCTATTTCCATTTTCTTGTGATGAATGGTTTTCTTCGCCTGTTTTTAGTTGTTTTTGTTATTGTTGTTTTCCTGACTTCCTTAGAATTCTTTAAGGGATTTATTGATTTCCAAATTTTTGTTTGTCTCTTCCTCAATTTCTTTAAGGGATTTGTTTTTCATATACTGTTTATAGACCTCTATCATCTTCATAAAGTTATTTTAAGGTCATTTTCTTGTGCTTCAGCTGTGTCAGAATGATCAGGTCTTGCTGCTATAGAATTCTGAGCTCTAGTGGTGGAATATTGATTCTATTATCGATTTTGTTCTTACACTGGCATTTGGGCATCTGAATTTGTAATAATTATAGATCTAGGTATAGATTCCTAGGGATTGGGGTTTCAGGATTGGGGCAGCTCAGATGGGAGGCTGGTCACTCACCTGTTCTTCCAACTGATGNTGGATGTACTCCACACATCTCCTCTCAACTGATCTATCCCTTCTGTCTCTCATTAAAAGATGAATAGGTATCTAAAAATAATAAAATAAAATAAGATAAATAGAAAACAAACAAACAAAATAACCGAAGAAAAGTCACATGAAACATTTGCAAGTGGATCAATTGGAGATAGCTTCCAGATAAGGAATAGGGATGCGTGCCCAATTCTCCTTTTTTACTCAAGGACCCCGTCTGTTGCAGACTACTGTAGGTCCCATGCCTGCTACCACAATCTCTGTGAGTACAGATATGCTCCAGAAAAAATTCTTATATTGATAATGTTCGCAAAATTGTTTTGGTCATGTAAAGTGCATTTTCTAAAGTTTAGTCAGTAGATCCAGGATACATTTATGAGGCCACTACTTTAACAACCACACCACATCTACACATGAACAACAAGCAGGGACCAGGAGCTGGGGTTTGATTCAAGTTTCTTGTTAACTCCCTCTGCTTTTAGCCATTTTCTGGGAATATAGAATATTATAATTGAGAGAAGAAGGAAGGGTAAGTATGCTCTGGTTGTATCCTGTCTCTCTACTTACAAAACCAATGTCTCTTTTTGGTAAATCACTTAAGCTCTCTGAATTTCAGTGTTTCACAAGTGGGATGGGAAATGTATATATATTCATTGAAAAATATTACTATGGACTTTGAGTATGGTAATATTAATTCATTTTCTTGAAGATGTTTTATAATTTACCACATAAACTACTATTAAATCAATATTATATTAATGGNCATATTAATTATATTTTGAAGATTTAAAGATTTAACGATTTAATTTGATTTGATTATTCATTGAACAGCATGAGGAATAGTTTATGATATTTAAACTCTAGTATATCAACCATCATGAAGTATGTTCTATAGTGAAGAGAACTGCATATTTCTTTATCATCTAGTTCTTGCTTACCTGGTAGTATTAACAGGAGTATAGAGATAGTTCTTAGATCAGACTGATCACCTTAATAGAGTAAAACTCTCTTTTTTTAAAATGTGATAAAACATTGGTACAGATGCCATGTACATATGGCTTGAGACTCTATAAAGCTTATTTCATCATGATAGTACTATCCAGTCAATATTCATTTAGCTAACTAATAATAAAGCTTTTAGAATTCATGCTTCAGTTTCCTTCAATGTGTCACTTTTTTATGACATTCAGTCCCAGGAAGAAACGTTTGTTTTGACATGCACAATTAATAATTTAAAATTGGATGGATTTAAAATTTAAAATTAACACCTTCGTGATAACAACACAAAGCCAATAAAGAGAGAAAAAGGAAAGCTTGGCTTGTCCCTGGACAACTAAGGAGTATTAGTTCAGTTTTAACTCTTACAATAAAAAATTCTAAGTTTTTTCTTAAGCTAACTTTAATATATCTCATTGCATTAAAGGATCTCAGAATGTGAAACTAGATCTAATTTTCCTTCAGACTTACTCTCAAGTCTTAAGTGCAAGCTCAAAGAAATACAAAGTATAGGAGGCTGGCAAGGGCACTAAGTCAAACAATTACATTGAAGTATTCTATGGGATAAAATAATGGAAGTTCTGAAGCATGCCTGGATTTGATCCAAATACGTGCTCTCTATGCCTCCTATTGTACTTTGCTATGCTTCACTGTTGTTCTTCATCAAACTACACTCATACTACTTTTATATTGAGGGTCTATTTTGACAGTGTTACCATTGATGTGAATTAATTTCATTCATAAAACTACAAAATTGTAATAAGTAACCAATCTATATCATGTCAGGTTTTCACATGGTGATAACAATTACCATATTTTGCATTACAACTAAATGGAGAAAATTNTGTTAAACAATTTTTATAAATGAAAGTGAAATCTTGAGTGGATACTTCAGATTCCTTTTTGGAGAGTGTTTGGTAAATATTTCAAATACCTTTACTAACATTGACCAATACCTAATACAAAATCTCACATTTGATATTTTGAGATGCTTGTGCTATTGAGGAGTATTTATAGAAATGTAATCATATTGAAATTTTCAGACAGTCAGTTGCTGAAAGTCTTTACTACCTAACATAAAAACAAAATGAATCCATCCACTTAATCTGAATTCCCAGAAATCAAAGCTGCCCAAATTACTTCCAAATTGATTATATTTGACCCTAGTGAACATAATGTTATAAGGCTAATGGAAACAGAATTCAAATGGAAAAATCTAACATTTGTAAGCTGNTTGAGAGTTCAAGGTAAATATATGCAGACTGACTTAATGTATTCATATGAACTGAAAGAATAACAGTCATTGGAAATTAAATTATTAAAATATTCATTAGGAGGAAATAAAATTATGTTGAAATTACTCATAAAAGTAAATATGTAATAGAAAGCTAATTAACATTAGTTACAATTAATTACATTAATATTTAAGTAAAATAAAATATATTGTTTTCTTGATGAGATTGTGTAAAGCTAAGACAGGTGTATACAAACCTTAATGTTAAGAATTTATAAAACTTGTGAACTAGGAGCACTCAAACTCTTACTTCATTTTACCTAGTTAAAAAAAAAACTTTAATTTCTCTCAACTTAAATCAATATTTTATTTTCATATACTTTATAATATAATATTCTAAGAAATAACCACTAAATTTCTAAAATTGAGATGTGGGAATTAATTAATACTCCTACAATCAATTATCCTAGAAATGTTTGTATTTAAATAACTGACAATCAAATAGTTGTTTTTATAGCATAAGTAATACCAATTCAGAAACAGAAACATGAAGGTAAAGAAAATACAGATAAATGCAATCAATTAACGTAACTTACAAGTATGATATATTTTCTTTCTTTTTTTATTCGATTTATTTATTTATTTTACGTCCTAACTGAAGTTTCCACTCCTTCCTATCCTCACATTCTCTTCCCCCCTACTCCCTCTCCCAGCTCCCCAATCCACTCATTTCTTTCTATTCAGAAAATGACAGACCTCCAATGGGTATCAACAAAACACAGCATATCAAGCTACCATAAGACTAAAGCACCTCCATTTGTGTTAAAGCTGGGCAAGGAAATCCAGTATGAGGAATAGGATCTCAGAAGCCAGCCAAAGTGTTAGGGACAACTCCTGCTCCTATTGTTAGGAGTCTCACAAATACATCAAGCTATACAACTATCACATATATGTAGAGGGCTTAGGGCAGTCCCAGGTAGGCTCTGTGATTGTTGGTTCAGACTCTGTGAGTTTCTATGAGCAAGGACAGTTGTTTCTGTGGGATTTCTTATGATGACCTTGACTCCTCTGGCTCCTATAATTCCTCATCCCTTTCTTTACCAGGATTCTCCAAGCTCAGCCTAATGTTTGGCTGTAGGCCTCTGCATCTGCTTCTATCAGTTACTGGATGAAGGCATTCTGATGACAATTGGTATAATCTGTGGTGATATTTTATTTGTGTCCCACAATAAAATTTATCTGAGAGTCAGAGGGAGAAGGTCAGCCACTAGTAGTAAACACAAAAGTCATGTAATGTTACTACATGCCCTTAATCCTATCACTTAGAAGGAAGGGTTCTGTCTTGATCTCTGTGAGTTGATCACACTGGGAACAGAGCCAAGCATGGTAACACATGCCTTTAATCCCAGCATCAGCCATAGAGTACTGGAGGTCTGTGCAGACAGACAGGAAGTGATAGCTTGGCAGAGAGAGGAAATGAGTTAGCAGAATAGAAAGCTATAAAAACCTGCGTAGGACAGGAAGTCACACACTCTTTTGGAAGCAACTGTGTTGGTGAAGTGAAGCTGGTAGCTGTTCCTATTCCTCTGACCTCTGTCAGATTTTCACCCTATGTCTGGCTCCGTGTTTTTATTTAACAAGACCTTTTAGAAATTTGTCTTTCATTTGGTGTTCCATCGTGGCAAGAATTCATTAAAAGCTGTTGGTGACCTCACAGGCCAGGGGTTACAGGCCCCTTGGTTTGGCCTGGGCTACAAGCGGCCACAGGGTTATACTTCAAGTGCTCTGTTCTACATGAGGCTGGAGCTGCTAGTGGCCAGATTTAGAACCATATGGCTGGAGTCTTTTTGGCTTTCTTTAGCTCCAAGTGAGTGGTGGGCTCTCTTTCTCTGGATTTCCATCTCAGGACTGCTAGCATACTAGGTAGCTGCTTTGAAATTCCCTCGGACTTCTACTGTTCTACACAGTTGACAGATTTGGTAAGTCAATTAATATATCTTAAAAGGAGAAAATAGTTAAAATGGAACTTTTTTTCACATTAAAAAATGGGAAACATTTTTACAATGGTACGAAATTGGTCTCTATTTGATAACACATTAGGCAGTCTAAAAATGGAACAACTAAATGAGAGGATAATTAATATCAATGGGAGATATGCAACATCAATTATGAACATTATTTGCTTCATCATTTTTATTTTAAAATTAAGAAGGTTGGTCAATTTGAGTGCCAAGATAAAAGCTTTAGCAAAACCTCTTAAAAGGAATTATAGAGAAATTCAGACCCAGACAAGATTATTTAAAGGTGAACCTAGCTCAAGATTGACTTTAGAAAAACCTGTTAAAGGGAATTATAGAGAAATTCAGACCCAGACAGAAGAATTTAAAGGTGAACTTAGCTCAGGATTGAATTATAAGATTACAGAGAAACAGCCTCAGGCTATGAGACAACAGTCTTTAATCTACCCTGTAACCTTACAAGAACTACCAAATGCTCAAGGATGTGTACAAGCTAATTGGGCTCCAGTAGAAATGTTAGATTTAAGGAGATTTAAAGAAGCTATAGTATCATATGGCATGCATTCTACATTTGTAAAGCAGATGTTAAACTCTTCATCAACTTGTAATAGAATGATCCCTCAGGATGGAAAGAATTAGTTGCTGCAATGCTAGAACCCAATCCACACTTACAGTGGAAAACGTGGTTTAAACAGGAAGCTAAAACTATAGAACAGCAATATAGGAATAGAAGTATAGAAATTTCCCAAGATCACCTTCTTGAAGAAGGCAAATATGCTGATATACATAGACAATGTTTATATGATTGCCAAACCCTAATTCTATGCCACATGGCAGCCATGAATGTGTAGGACAGAGTTGAGGAAGCAGGAAAGAAAACTGATCATTTACATAAGTTATACAGGTCCCCAGAGAATCCTTCATTGATTTCTTACAAAGGCTGTCTTCAGAAGTAAATAGAATGATACAAAATTCAGAAGTATACAGGTAATAATTGAATCCTTGGCTTTTGAGAAAGCAAATGCAGCATGCAAAAGAATAATCAGGCCACCAAAGGCATGATCAGCACCCTTGAAGGATTGGATCAAGGACACAATTAATATTGAGTCCCATGACTATGATGATATGTGGATAGGAGAGGTTATATGAAGAGTTTGAGGGGAAAAAAAGTAATGTCAGATGTTTTAACTGTGGTAAACAAGGACATCTGAAAAGGAAGTGTAAACAGAGCATTTCTAGAAATGATGTTTTTTCAAGGAACACTGGCAACAGAATGCCCCTCCCTTCTGGATTATGCCAAAGGTGTGGTAAAGGGAAACACTGGACCAATGAATGTAGATCAACAAAGGATAGACAAGGGATCCTCTGCCTTCAGGAAATTCCCTGAGGGGCCTCTCGCAGGCCTCCACAGAAAATTCACTTCAAACTTTTCCTGCCATCATAGAAGAAACCCTTTCTCAGAGCAATTAAATAACCAAATGTCTATTGTAAAAAAAAAAAAAAAAGTACTGCTCCAGTACGAACAGCTATACCAGAAAGAACAGGAAATTCAGGAGAAATTACAAAGCGAAATTTTTGGCAAACTTCTATAAATGAACAAAGACCTAAATTCAAAATACAAATAAATGATGTTTTCTTAGAAGATCTTGTGGACACTGGTGCTGACGTCACAATCATTGCACCAGAATTTTGGCATCCCAATTGGCCTCTTCAGGAAGTCAATGTTCAGTTATTAGGGATTGGAACATTATCTCAAGTTAAACAGAGTGCAAGATGGCTCAGATGTGTAGGACCAGAAGGACAGAGAGGAAAAATAAAGCCATACGTGGCTAATATAGCTATGAATTTATGGGGCTGTGATCTATTACAACAATGGAATACCCAGATTAATATTCCTCCAACCTCAGAAGCAAACTATAAACTAACATATGTTTCTGAGAGAAATATTAGGGCATATTATTAAAAAGAAAAATCACTGGCCATCCAGATTGTACAAGAACAGGGTACAAAAACTGCTGATCTTTCAAAGATACCAACAGCTCTACCTTTAAAATGGTTAACAGACAAGCCTGTATGGATTCAGCAATCACCTTTAACAATAGAGAAACTGCAGGCTTTAGAAGAGCTGGTACAAGAACAGTTAAATGCTCAGCATATTGAAGAATCAACCAGCCCTTGGAATTCTCCTGTATTTGTTACTAAAAAGAAATCTGGTAAATGGAGAATGGTAACAGACCTAAGAGCAATTAACAAGGTAATTCAGTCAATGGGCCCTCTACAGTGTGGAATTCCTTTGCCACTTTGTTACTTACCTAAAGGATGGCCTCTTATAATTATTGATTTAAAAGACTGTTTTTTTCTCAATACCCTTAAAAGAAACAGATACAGATTTGCCTTCATGATGCCTATTTATAATAATTATCAACCAGTTAAGAGATATCACTGGAGGGTTCTCCCACAGGGAATGTTAAATAGACCAAGCCTATGCCAATATTTTGTATGACAGCCATTGGAAGTAATGCACAAACATCTTCTTAAATCTATAATTTATCATTACATGGATGATATTTTACTAGCTGATTCAAATGCAGATAACTTGGAATGAATGTTTGAAGAGGTAAAGAAAAATTTGCCTTGTTGGGGATTACAAATTGCTCTCGAAAAGATACAAAGATGAGATTCTATTAATTATTTAGGATATAAAACAGGCCTACAAAAAATTAGACTCAAAAAGGCGCAAACTAGGAGAGATCGATTACAGACTCTTAATGACTTTCAAAGATTATTCAGAAATATTTCCCATCTACGAACTGTTGTTTGGGTACAAAATGATGAACTGAGTAATTTGTTCAAAATCTTAGAAGGGGACAAGGACTTAAACAGTCCAAGAGAATTACCAGCTGAAGCTGAGAGAGAATTGGCCTTGGTGGAAAAAAAGCACAGGAAGGGCTGGGTGGTGGTGACTTACATCTTTAATCACAGTACTCAGGAGGTAAAGGCAAGTGGATCTCTGTGAGTTCAAGGCCAGCCTGGGCTACCGAGTGAGTTCCAGGAAAGGTGCCAAAGCTACACAGAGAAACCCTGTCTTGAAAACCAAAAAACAAAACAAAACAAAAGTACAGGAAGGACATGTGAATTGAGTGGATCCAAAGCTTGTTTGTATTTTGGTTATTTTACCCTCCAAGCATTCTCTTACAGGTATTTTAATGCAGAGGGAAGATATTATATTGGAATGGATATTTCTATCAAATAAATAGAGTTAAGAAATTAAAAAAAACTATGTGGAAAAGATCTCTGACTTGATTTTAAAAGGAAATTTGAGACTTTGTCGATTAGCAGGAATAGACCCAGCAGAAATTGTTGTACCTTTAACTAAGGATGACATTGACAAATTATGGGCAGAAAGTGAACCTTAGCAAAGAGCTTGCAGTAACTTTTTGGAAGAGATTAATAGCAAATATCCCAAAACTGATAGAATTGAACTTATAAAGAAAGCTGATAGGATTTTGTCTCACATTGTATGGGACACACCCATATCTGAACATCACACATTTTATACAGATGCAAACAAACAATGAAAGGCAGGTTACAAATCAGAAAATTTATATAAAGTGGTTCAAAGTCTTTATAATTCAGTTCAAAAATTGGAATTGTATGCTATTCTGTTGGTATTAATGGATTTTTTGGAACCTNTCAACATAGTTACTGACTCTCAGTGTGCTGAAAGAGTGGTATTACATATTGACACTGCAGAATTTATCCCTGAGGAGTCAGAATTAACTTTGTTATTTATTCAGTTACAAGATATAATCAGGAATAGGAAGCATCCTTTACATATAATCACATCCTTTCCCAAACAGGTCTGCCAGGTCCTCTAGCACAAGATAATGTCGAGATTGATAAACTATTGATAGGAAATGTGCTGGAGGCCTCAGAATTTCATAAGAAAAATCATGTCAATAGTAAAGGTATAAAAAAAGGATTTTTCCATAACCTGGCAACAATCCAAGGAAATTGTAAGGAAATGGCCTACTTGTTCTTTTNACAANCAAACTCCATTACCAGCAGGATGTAATCAAAAGGTACTCAGAGGAATGAAATCTGGCAGATGGATGTGTTTCACTTTGCAGAATTTGGAAAATTGAAATATGTACACCACACCATTGATACTTACTTAGGATTTCAATGGGCAATTGCTTTGAGTTCTGAAAAAGCTGATTCTATAATCACGCATTTGCTAGATGTTATGGCCATCATGGATATACCTGCACAAATTAAAACTGACAATGCTCCAGCGTATATCTCTGCTAAAATGAAACAGTTTTTTTGTGTATTACAATATAAAGCATATTACAGGTATATCACATAATCCTACAGGTCAAGCAGTTACAGAAAGATCAAATCAAACTCTAAAGGATGTACTAAATAAATGGAAAGGAGTAAGAAAAATCCCCAGAAATAGATTACATAATGCTCTATTAACTTTGAATTTTCTCAATGCTAATGAGAAAGAAACAACAGCTGTGGAGAGACATTGGATAATAGAAAAAAAACTACAGAGTTAAATCAGCCTGTATACTTTAAGGATGTGCTGACCTCAGAATGGAAACCATGATATGTGTTACATTGGGGATGAGGTTTTGCTTTTGTCTCTACAGGAGAAGAAAAGCTATGAATACCAAAGGTTCAATTTGAAAAAGAGAGACCTCTTAATTAGAAGAGGTGATAGTTCATAAACCAGCATGACCATCCAATTTAAAATTAACTTATACCAGTAACAAATGCCTTTTCATTTAATCAGCTATAACTTGCCAAAAGGGAACCTCCCCAAAGTTAGGCTTGGGGAAGTGTTTTTGTTTTTGTCTTTTAGGAAAATGAAGGCTAAGGAATCTAAAGAACACTGGACAAATGAGACAACTGAAGAAAAAGGACAAATCATCCAGAATAAATGTCCCAAGAAAAAGAGTTAATTGATCAATTGATATAGCATATATAAAATCTCATAAATCACCGGGCAGTGGTGGCGCACGCCTTTAATCCCAGCACTCGGGAGGCAGAGGCAGGCGGATCTCTGGGAGTTCGAGGCCAGCCCGGGCTACCAAGTGAGTTCCAGGAAAGGCGCAAAGCTACACAGAGAGACTCTGTCTCAAAAAACAAAAACAAACAAACAAAAAAAGTTTTGTAAGTCTTCCTAAAAGTTTATTTCTACTCTTCTCTCAGACATTTAACACAAATGGTCTTTATGTAGCCCCAGTTCAATTAAAAATAAAAACTGGCTTTGGAGATGGAGAATGGCTCTCTCCTTCTCTAAACCCAAGCATGTTTGTTAAAAGGCAAATACAAAATCTCTTTATCATCTCAGCAGAGCCATCTGATATGAGACAGAAGAAAACCAAAAAATTAAGGGACTATTCCATTGCTACTAATTTCAACTCTTTGGTTTTATTTTGATTTTTTAAACTCTTAAGGTATGAATTTTATATCAGAATTTATAAGATATATATTAAACTTTTGTCATGATATTAGTGGTCATATAGAGTACTAATTAATTCTAGAAAAAGGCTTCAGTGAGCTGTCTATACATGTTTTTGTGTTCAAGTCTCTATCAGTTTTCTGCAGGGAATCATGATCAGACCTGACAGCAAATTTGAAGTCTCCAGAAAGAGGATGGGGCCCCAAAACAATGATTCCACATGGACGATAATAATACCACTAAGCTGACAAACATCACCCAAAGATCAGCTTTGCACTACAAACTGCTCAGGACCATATCGAGATGGCTAGCTGACATGATCCAGTCTCACAGATTATTCAAGCGAGGACTTGAGATAAGCCCTGCAATTTTATGTTATGCAGAGACTAGATAACAAATGATAAAGCTACCACTGTAGACTTGACATTTAACCCAAAAATTTTCATTTCAGTGTCCCCTAAAGATGTCTTCACCCACAAACAGCAAGAAGCAATTTTAAGAAAACAACACCCACATTCCCAAGAGGTGGGGCAGATGGTTTTTGAGGTGGGGCAGATGGTTTTTGGTTTTTCAATGGGTTTGAGGTTTGGGATAATTTTCATTGCTTAAGGAAAGTTGATTACAAGTTGTTATTTTTAATGGTCAGAAAAAAGGCTAAACAAAGGAGATTAGATTTAAGGTTCTTGTTTGAAAAAATAAGAGGATATAGATAAGAGGTAAATTATTCAACTATTAGGATATAGAGAAATGAGTTAGTAGTTCGTCATTACAATCAAACTTATACTCATATTAGGTGTTTTCAAGGTTAAGCAGAGATATATTTTAGATAGACAGGTCATCTTCAAACCCTTCAGAGATCTGCAGAATATGACATTTAAAATCTTTTAATAACTTAGATGTTTTCTGTTTTTTTATGACTGTGAGACATGTCAGCTCCTGGCAGCATCAATCTATTTCAGAGAAGATATGGACATTGAAGAGACTGCATATAGAGTTAACTTTCATTGTGGCAAAAGTTAGCCATTGGGCAAGAAAGTGCCCTCACATTGACTGCTGACAGTATACTGTTCAAAATTGACAAGCAGGACATAAACCAAAGGACTACTGATCCTTGCCAAGACAAGTGTGGTTACAGCTTTGGCAACAGGGGTCCTCTGAGGCCAAGACAATATGGCACCATTGCTGAAATGGCTTTGCAATCTGGTAAAGGTACAGTGCCTCTTCCTTCGAAGGCAGCTGAACAGGCAGTTGACCGATGGCTCCTAAAGTGCAGTGGAACAGGAGCTAGAACAGTTATTCTTGGAGGAGTAACTAGGCTGACAGAGTCTAACCTCTCAATGATAGACTGGATTTAATAAAGGAGGAAGCCACCTACAAGCCTAGAAGAATGGGATGCTAAGGTGAAACCACCCACAAGCCAANAAGAATGGGAAGCTGAATTCCAAAAACACCAGTAATTTCCAGAATTTAAAATCCTGAATCATGACATGACACTGGCAGAATTCAAGGTTATCTGGTACATGGAATACTCTCACTGGATGTGGGATTGAGCTGTAGACCTTGTGTACATCCTGCTTCACAAATGAGTCTGTCAGATATGCTAAGCCTATAGGCTAAAGATGATGCCCAACATCACAAACAGAAAAAGAAAAGCCTCGGGTGACTGTCCAGGCAGCTGACTGTTTCTGTCAACTCACATTTTTTTGGAAGTCTCTTGTTTGCACTTCCTGTTTTACTAGGTAATATTATTCCCTTCTCGGGTTTCTGAGGCAGTTGAAGATTAGATAGTTGTGGTTACAGTTTTCTTTGTTAAGAAATTCAGAAAAGAAACTCACTAATAGGTGTAAAGTGTATAAATTTGAAAGACATCATAAGACAGTTTTCTNTTAGTAATATAAGTTAGGATAGACAGTGAATTAGATACATTTAGGACCCACCAAAATAGGAAAGATAATGAAGTATTTTCTCTGAATTTGTCAAAGGCAAATGGACTAGACATTGTTGANGTATTAATTGCTTGTATATATTATATATAGTTATTGTACTTATTGTATATAGTTTTTCCTATATTAGTTATAACTTTTTTATTTTATATTTTTATTAGACAAAGAGGGGAAATGTGATATTTTATCTGTGTCTCACAATAAAATTTATCTAAGGGTCAGAGGGAGAAGGTCAGCCACTAGTAGTAAACACAAAAGTCATGTAATGATACACATGCCCTTAATCCTATCACTTAGAAGGAAGGGTTCTGTCTTGATCTCTGTGAGTTGAAGGTCACACTGGGAACAGAGCCAAGCATGGTAACACATGCCTTTAATCCCAGCATCAACCATAGAGTTCTGGAGGTCTGTGCAGATAGACAGGAAGTGATTGCTTGGCAGAGAGAGGAAATGAGTTAGCAGAATAGAAAGCTATAAAAACCTGGGTAGGACAGGAAGTCACACACTCTTTTGGAAGCAACTGTGTTGGTGAAGTGAAGCTGGTAGCTGTTCCTAATTCCTCTGAGCTCTGTCAGATTTTCACCCTATGTCTGGCTCCGTGTTTTTATTTAACAAGACCTTTTAGAAATTCGTCTTACAATAGTCACCAATCTGATCAAAGGAGATCATCATTTCAGGCTATGTATCAACTATTGCTAGGAGTCTTAGCTGGGATCATCCTTGTAATTTCCTAGGAGTTTCTCTTGTATCAGGTTCTACTTGATCCCTTAATGTCACGTCTTTACAGTCATCTCTTTGAGTACTCTTCCCATCTGTTCATCCCCCAGCCCAATCTCTCCAATTCTCATCCCTACCCACCCCAGATCCACCCAGGAGATCTCTTTTATTTACCTTTTCCCAGAAGGTCCCACTTTGGGCCCTACTTATTACCTAGTCTCTCTGGCATGATCGTCCTTTACTTTGCAGCTATTATCCACTTATAAGTGAGTAAGTACTATGTTTATTTTTATGGGTCTGAGTTAACTCTTTCAGCATGATATTTTTCTAGTTCCATCCATATATATTCAAATTCCTTAAGGCCATTGTTTTTACCAGCTGAGTTATACTATGTTGTGTAAATGTACCACAATTTCTTTATCCATTCTTTGATTGAGGAACATCTTGGTTGTTTCCAGGTTCTGGCTATTACAAATTAAGCTGCTATGTACATAGTTGAGCAAGTGTCCTTATGGTTTGATTGAGCATTCTTTTGGTATAAGCCCAAGAGATGTATTAGCTGGGTCTTAGGTAGATTGATTCCCAGTTTTCTGAGGAACCACCATATTGACTTCCAAAGTTGCTGCAGAAGTTTGCGCTCCTACCAGCAATGGAAGACTGTTCTCATTGCTCCATATCCTTTTCAACATGAACTGTCACTTGTGTTTTGATCTTGGCCATTCTGACAGGTGTAAGATGGAATCTCAGATTTGTTTTGATTTGCATTTCCCTGATGGCTAAGTATCTTGAACATTTCTTTAAGTGTTTCTCAACCATTGGAGATTCTATTGTTTAGAATTCTCTGGTTAGATCTGTACCCAATTTAAAAATTGGATTATTTGGTGTTTTGATGTTTAGTTTCCTCAGTTCTTTATATATTTTGGTGATCAGCCCTCTGTAGGATGTGGGGTTGGTGAAGATCTTTTACCTTTGTATAAGCTGCTTTTCTGTCATATTGACAGTGTCCTTTGCCTTACAGAAGATTTTCAGCTTCATGAGGTACCATTTATTGATTTTTGATCTTAGTGTCTGCACTACTATTGTTCTATTCAGGAAGTTGTCTCCTGTGTCAATGAATTCAATGCTATTTCCCAATTTCTCTTCTATCAGGTTCAGTGTGACTGGATCTATGTTCAGGTCTTTGATCCATTTGGAGTTGAGTTTTGTGCAGGGTGATAGATATGGATTTATTTGCATTCTTCTATATGCTGACATCCAGTTATGCCAGCACCATTTGTTGAAGATGCTTTCTTTTTTCCATTGTATAATTTTGGCTTCTTTGTCAAAAATCAAATGTCCNTAGTTGTGTGGATTGATGTCTGGGTCTCCAATTTGACATGATTGACTCACCTGTCTATTTTTATGCCAATACCATGTTGTTTTTATTACTATAGCTCTGTAGTAGAGTTTGAGATCATGGATGTTGATATCTCTGGCAATTCTTTTATTGTACAGGATTGTTTTAGCTATCCAGGTGCTTTTGTTTTTCAATATGAAATTGAGTATTTTTCTTTCAAGTTTTGTAAATAATTGTGTTGCGAGTTCGATGGGGATTGCATTGAATCTGTATATTACGTTTGGTAAAATGATCATTTTTACTATGTTAGTCCTGCTAATCCATGAGCATGGGAGATCTTCCATCTTCTGATATCTTTTTCAATTTCTTTCTTCGAAGACTTGAAGTTCTTGTCATATAGGTCTTTATAGAATAATTTGAGGAGCATTGATATTAGCTCTTCTTTCAAGGCATGGTAGAACTCTGATCTGAAAGCACCTGGCCCTTGATTTCTTTTGGTTGGGAGACTTTTAATGGTTTCTTTTATTTTTTAATGGTTCTACATAAATTTATATTGTTTATCTGGTCTTGGTTTTATTTGGGTATCTATCAGGAAATTTATTTATTTATTTTAGATTTTCCAAATTTGTGGAGTACAGATTTTTGAACTTTGAGTGTTTGAATTTCTTCAGTGTCTGTTGTTATGACCATTTTACATTTATGATTTTCATAATTTAGATATTATCTCTCTGCCTTTCAGTTAGTTTAGATGAGGGTTTATCTATTTTGGTGATTTTCTCAAAGAACCAACTCTTAGTTTCATTGATTCTTTGTATCATTCTCTTTGTTTCTGTTAATTTATTTCAACCCTCTGTTTGAATGTTTCCTGCTGTCTATTTCTCCAGTGTGTTTGCTTCTTTTTGTTCCAGAGCTTTAATGTGCGCTGTTAAGTCTCTAGAATGAAATTTCTCCAAATTCTTTATGCCAGCACTTAATGCTATGAACTCCCTTCTTAGAACTGCCTTCATTGTGTCCCATAAGTTTAGGTTGCTGTACATTCATTTTCATTGAATTGTAGGAAGTCTTTAATTTCTTTTTTCTTCCTTCATCCAGTGGCAACTCAGTAGAGAGTTGTTCGCTTTCCATGAATTTGTAGGCTTTCTTAGTATTGCTGTTGAACCCCAACTTAAACCCATGGTAATCTGAGAAGACACAAGGAGTTATTCCATTTTTTTAAATCTGTTGACACTGACTTTGTGACTGAGAAAGTCATCAATTTTGGAGAAGGTTCCATGATGTGCTGAGAAGAAGGAATATTCTTTGGTGTCTGGGTGAAATGTTCTATAGATATTTGTTAGGTCCATATGATTCATGACATTTGTTAGTTCTGATATTTCTCTGTTAAGTTTCTGTCTGA
Source organism: Neotoma lepida (assembly GCA_001675575.1). Classification (NCBI taxonomy): domain Eukaryota; kingdom Metazoa; phylum Chordata; class Mammalia; order Rodentia; family Cricetidae; genus Neotoma; species Neotoma lepida. Next base: position 18,489 of record LZPO01087956.1, on the reverse strand, counting down.
CAGACCAGCACATTGTTGAGACTGGGATGTTTAAGTCTCCCACTATAAATGTGTGGGGTTTGATACGTAATTCAAGCTTTAGTAATGTTTCTTTTATAAAGGTGGGTGTTCTTGTATTTGAAGGATAGATGTTCAGAATTGAAACATCATCTTGGAGGCTTTTTCCTTTGATGAACATAAAATGCCTGTCTCAATTTCTTTTGATTAATTTTGGTTTGAAGTATATTTTGTTAGATATTGGGATAGCTACATCATCATGCTTCTCTGGTGTGGGATTGTCTATTGCTTGTGTTTTCATGGGTGTAGCTAACTTACTTAGTTGGAGTTTTCTTTCTAGTATCTTATGTAGAACTGGGTTTGTGAGTAGATATTTATTAAATTTAAATTTGTTGTGAAATATCTTGTTTTCTCCATCTATGGAGATTGAAAGTTTTGCTGGGTATAGTAGTCTGGGTTGGCATCCATAGCATCTTAGAATCTGCAAAGTGTCTGTGAAGGCTGCTCTGTCTTTTAGAGTCTCCTTTGAGAAGTCAGGTATAATTCTGATAGGTCTGCCTTTTATGTTACTTGGTCTTTCTCCTTTGCAGCATTTAATATTCTTTCTTTATTCTGTATGTTAGTGTTTTGATTATTATGTGGTGAGGGGACTTTTTTTCTGTCCAGTCTATTTGGTGTTCTGTAAACTTCTTGAACCTTCTTGATGTGGGGAAATTTTGCTTCTATGGTTTTGATGAATATATTTCTGGGCCTTTGAGCTAGGATTCTTCTTCTTTTATTCTTATTATTCTCAGGTTTGGTCTTTTCATAGTGTCCCAGATTTCCTGGATGTTTTGTTTTAAGAATTTTTCAGATTGAACATTTTCTTTGACTGATGAATCTTTTTCTTCTATCTTATTTTAATGCCAGAGATTCTCTCTTCCATCTCTTGTGTTCTGTTGATGATGCTTGCATATGTAGTTCTTGTTCACTTATCCAGGTTTTGTTATTCCAGAATGCCTGAAGTTTATGTTTTCTTTATTGCTTCTATTGCTATTTTCAGGTCTTCAATAGTTTATTTCCTTTACCTGTTTGTTTTCTTTTTCTTTTTTTCTTTTCTTGACATTCTCTAAGAGATTTATTGATTTTCTATAATTTTGTTTCTCTTTTTCTCTGTTTCTTGAAGGGATTGTTTTTATTTCCTCTTTAAGGACTTCTATCATCTTCATAAAGTTATTTTAAAGTCATTATTTTGTGTTTCAGCTGCATTGGAATGTTCAGGTCTTGATGTCACAGGATAATTTGGTTTTGGTGGTAGCATATTGCCCTTTATGCTATTGATTGTGTTCTTATATTGGCATCTAGGCATCTTTACTTGGAGTGACTATAGGTCTAGGTATTGATTCCTGTGTTTGCCTTTGTTGGACAGTTTTTTTTTTTAACTTTGCTTTCTGTTTCTTCTCTGGTCATTTGGCCTAAATGAACTCTGGTGACTAGAGAGTCTTCATGTCCAGTAGGGAGTCACCACTGGGAATTTTAGGGCCTTGAGCCCCTAGACCCAGCCTGTTCTTCAGTAAAGCCAAAGTATTCTTTGGAATTTGTAGTCCAGAATATGAAGCCTAGGGGAGTGGGTGANGTTCTTCTGACTGGTATGGGTTGTAAATGGGCCCATGGAGTCTGCTGGAGTTGTGGGGAAGGGCTGGCCATGGTGAGGATGATATGGTGGAGGGGTTAGTTGGCAATGTAGGTCTTAGGGGAACAGAATCTAGGGATTGAAAACAGTCCAGCTGTCAGGCTCATCACTCACTTGCTGGTCGACTGGTAGGGACTGTCAAGTATGCTACTTTTTCAATCAAATGTACTATCATTTAAAAGTTAAATGATCAATTATATCCATTAACAGAAATTGAATGAATGGATTAAAAATAGAGACTATTTTAAACAATGTTAAAAATTCAAATATATTTTAATATATAAGGAATGTGCAAGGATATATCACAATAAAACTAAGCAGAGGAATTCTGAATTTACTATGCACTCTGGTCAAACAAAGTNATAATCACAGCAGGACTGAATACCCAAGATTAAAATTAAAATACATTGCATAAAGCTAGGGCCTTCTGCAAAGAGTGTGTAAAAATGTATTATTTGTATAACTATCAGATTGTCAGATAAATGAAACAAAAGCAGTGGAATTAAAAAAATAAATAACTTCAGGGCTGACTCTGCCTTGGACATGTTAGTTCTCCATCTCTCCGAAGTCCTTAGTTGCCTGTAGATCTTTTTATAGGTCCTTTTTATGTAGGATCTCACAAGACTTCCCTCATTTCAAGTTAAGACATCCATTAATATTGCTATTGTTTGTGCATCCTTCATGCACCCATTTTTGAGAACTTGTTTCATAGCAGACTTCCTGATATTCTGTTTTTTTTTCAATTTTTCTACACCTCTTCAGGATGTTCCCTGAGTCATAGATTCAGGAGCTATGTTGTGCATGTGGGCGTAAGGCTCTGTTCCCCACCACCCATTCTTATCTGTGTTGTGTCCAGTTATGGTTTTCAGTGATGATTTTCCTGTGTTTTAAAGAGAAGCTTCTTTGATGAGGGGTGGTAGCTACATTTACCTGTAGGTATAAGGATGTGATTTAGAATGTAGTAAGGGATAATGCTTNTCTATAAAAGTGGTGGTATTAGGTTCTGTTCTAAGGTGAATAACTTTAGTAGCCTTAGAAAGCTGACTAGGTTTTCAGTATCAGTCTTGATTTCACTTCTTCTGAGTGTTCAGAATGCTCAGCCTTGAAATCATGAACACACAAACAACAAAAACAGTTACAGTGCATTTGTGCATAAAATACAATTATATGTATTAAATATAATCTAACAAAAAAGAGGCAATGAATTTGAGGAGGTAATGGGAAGAATTGGAAGAAGGGTAGCTTGGAGGGGTTTGAGGGAGGTAAGGAATGAAAGAGTGATATAATTGTACTTCAATTAAAATCATTTAGAAGAAAAATCAATAGAAAAATCCAATTTTATAGCTATAGATCCATACAGCATTCTACCAGTGACTGGCAAATAAAACTGATACATCACCAATGGTGATATGATATCTTGAAGATGATTCTTCATTAGCATGATCTAACTGGTATTATTCAATCTTTTACCCAAGAAAAGAGAGAATACTTTCTTTTCACATTCTCTTGGAGCAGTCACCAAGGTATTTCACTTTCTGAATACTAAAACATGTATTCAAAGTGTTTTATAATATCAATAATTTCTATTGGAAATAGAAATCAATAATTATATACCAAGACTACTTCATTAATGATTATTATTATTAAACACCTAAGGAAAATTTAATATANTTTTTATGGNGGTGCCTTAATATATACTCCAGGCTTGCCTGGAATTCACTATGTATAGCACTGGCTAGCCTAGAACTCATGTAATATGAGTAATATGCTCATATTACTGCCTTCCAGTGTTGGAATTATAGATGCATGCCATTCCAGCTGTCTTGATAATACTAGTTTTCATTATTTATTCCAGAAAATAGTACAAGAAATAATATCTCTTTCTATGAAGATAGCATTACTTTTATTAAGTCAAAATAAGACAAGAAAGATATAGTCCATATCTCTCATGTGTGTATACACAAATACTGATTAAAATGCATGAAAATAAAATCCAACACTGTGAAAAAATAATTATTTTGTATACCAAAGTGTATCTATTTCCTCCAAGTGATATCTTGATATTTAAAAAATAAACAAGGCAAGTTATCATATCAACAGGCAAAAAAAGGAAAGACATACTGGCATATCATTGATCTAGAAATTAAATAACCATTCATAATTTATAATTTTTTCAGACAATTGGTTGATAGCAATTTCTACGATTAGATTTTTTTAAAACAAAAATTTATATCTAACATTATCTGTACCTAACTTTATGTATATTTCTTCATTAGTATCAAGAGAATATACAGGATATATTCTCTGATCAATCTGTTTTAAGATATACTTAACATATTTTGTGGGACTCCTGAGTGANCAAACAAATGGTTCTCTAATTCTTGTGCCTTCCCTTGGGCTCTTTTTCTTCTATTAGTTTGTCTTGTACAACTCTGAAGTGACAGCTCTATTTTACTTTATTATGTTACATTTTGCTATATTTAAAAAATGAATGAATGAATGATTGATTTATGCAACATACATATATGATAAGTAATTCACACCAAAATGTTTTTATAAAATATCTTCTCAGAAAACAAGGAAATTTTAAAGGAGAGATTTATAAAATTGTCATGAAAAGGATATATATATGTAATATTAATATGTTAAAAGTCTCTGGAAGCCAGCTACTATTATGAAGACCTAAATAAAAATAATATATATAATGGATGATAAGAGATATCATTTATTATATAGCAACAGAAGTGGATAAATGCCAAGAATCTGAGGAAACCAATTGCTGATGAGGTTGAAGAGAAATGGGAAATCTTATAGATAGTCGGAAGACATAACTCTGCAAAGGCTTTGAAAGTGTCTACCGTAATTACCATTATCTTACTCTTCAACCCTGAAATTTAACACTCCTAGTGATATTCTGGCTTCTTAGAAAACACGTCAGCATAAAACCCTGCCCATAATGTTTACAGCCAATCAATTCTTTATTTCTAAGAACTGGATATATCCAAATTTACCTCCAATAGGTAAATGAATAAGTTATTTTTGATAATACAGCAAATGGGATACTATTTCCTAATAATAAGTACTATATGTTCAAGCCACTCAGCAGTATAGATGAGTACTAAGTGCCTTTCTAAATGAAAGAAAGAAAATACAATTTCCTGGTTGATAAGGTCCAGCCTTTATTTTTCAGTTGTATTGTTTCCCTATTATCTTTATTTTTTGAAATGCCAATGGTGGGTGCACACACAGAGGCACACAGACACACACACACATACATACACACACACACATACAAACATATATATTCATCATTCATTAATATAGTGTACTATTAAACATTTTACTAGATTACTGCAGTTGTATAATCATAACTATACATTGGTTTTTGGTATACTTATCTCCTCCAAAAAAACCCGTTAGTATCTGTTAGTATCAATAATTATTGCTAATTTCCTCCTGTTCCAATCTAATCCTAGGCAACCACTAATAATAAATTTTTGTGTCTGACTTACCTAGTAAGAACATTTCATATAAATAGATTCATGTGGCCTTTATTTGGATTTGCCACTTACTGTGTTTTTAAGGCTGATTCATGCTTAGGTTTGTATACTTCACTCTATTTCACTTTCTTCTTATTACTAAGCAATATTTTTATTTTATTTTATTTGTGTAGATTCACCTATACATGTATGTCTATACACTACATATGTGGTTAGTACCACAGAGGCCAGAAGAGGACAATAAATTCCCTAGAACTGGAGTTACAGATGATGGTCAGCTATGAAGTGGGTACCAGAAATCTAGTCTCAGCCTTCTGCAAGAGAAGCCAGTGTGCTGAGCCAATGATCCATCTCTCCAACTCATTAAATATTATTTCATTGTATACTATATAATAACATCTGGAATTAAGAAATGATATGAATTTAATTTGTTTTTAAATTTTACTAATAGGAATTGTGTTCTAAGAACATCCATGTTCAGTTTGTGGGGCTATACATTTCACTTTCTTTTTATTGTACCCCTGTGGGTAGATTACAGTTGTGAGTACATTCTATGCTTTGTTTTCTGAGGATTTGTTGAAATTCTTACCAACCATATTCACTCATCAGTGTATAATAATCTTTCTAAATCTCAACAAAGCTTATCATTGTTTGTCTTTATGCCATTTTAATTTGAATGCATATGAAGTGATATCTTTTTCATGTATAAACTCACCATTTTACCATCGTTTTTGGAGTAATGCAAACTCAAATCCTTGTAATCAAGTAGTAGGAGCTCTTTGTATATTTTTGATACAAACCACTTATCAGACAGATAAATTATGTTGTGGTTTTGACTTTTGCAGTGCTCATGGAACATTTAGGGGGATGAAGCCTGGGTGCAGTATGTGCTTTACTGGGGCTGGCTTTGATCATTTGTAGCCTCACCCCATTTTTACTATCTCTGTTTGTATCTGCATTTAAGGATGTGATCTTCCAGTTTCATGCTCCAGCCTTCTGCTGCCATGCCTTCACTCCTATTATAGATGTTCCTTCTGGAACTGGATGCCCAAGTAATTAAACTCTTTCTTCCTTAAGCTGGCTTTGGTCATTGTGTTTTATCANTGTAAGAGAAAATTTAGTAATACATTTGGTGATATTTTCTTTCATTTTGTGCTTATTATTCAGTTTGATAGTGTTATTTGTAGCACAACATTTTAATTTTCAAGTAAATTCCTTGTTTTTCTTTTGTCTTAAGGGATTTTATATCTACCCTAAGTAAAAATGCCACCTAAAGTTCATAAAGATTACTGCTGTTTTTTCTCTACAATTTTTGTAGATTTAACACATATGCTAAAGTGTATGGCCCACTTTAAGTTAATTTTTGTGTATGTTGTAAGGCAGGAATCCATACTCATTCTTTGCATGTGGATATCAAGTAATCCAATATTCCTATTATTACATATTGTAAAGACATTCTTAGCTCAATTATATTGGAATTCATGTCAAAGATTAATGGATAATAGATAAAAAAGAATATTTCTGAACTATCCAATTATTACATTGATCTATCTGTAGGTCCATCCTTGCATGAGAAACACATTGTTTTCATTACAATAACACAATAAGACACTCTATAACAGAGAATATTCATCCTTCAAATTGATCTTCTCAAAAGTAGATTGCTGCAGTAGGAGAGTTAGCTCAGCAGTTAAGAGTGTAAACAGCCCTTGCAGAGGACCAAAGTTTGGTCCCCAGCACTCATTTCAGCAGATCACCACTACCTTAACTCTAGCTCCAGTGGTGCTTCTGACCTCCACTGTCACCTGCACTCACTTGCCCACACAGAAACAAACATATATATATATATATATATATAATTAAAAATAAAACTGTAAATTAGAATGCTGAATCTACTTGAAGTTCCTTTAATATGTCTATGAATCATGGGATCATCTCATCAATGCATGAGAAATAAAGGATAACTGGATATTTTAATGCTCTATACTGAATATATAGACCAAAATTTTAGAACTTTTTCTATCTTAATACTGAATGATAGACAAATACATATATTCGTGTGTGTGTGTGTGTGTGTGTGTGTGTGTGTAAAATTTGTCTGGTATATATATTGTCTGGTTTATATATATATATATATATATATAAACATGTATGTATCAGAAATTTTTTTATTAAACATGATCCTAATTATTTTATTGTTCATAGTACATCAAATTGAACTGCTTTCTCAAATTTGTTTAAGAATGATGACTGTGCAGTTCATAGATTGTTGATTTTCCTAACTTTTTCAGAGATCCAATTTTCAATTTGAGCATTTTTCTTGTTCTAATATATTATTTGTTTTCAAAATAATTGTAGATTTTTTTCTTCTTGCTTTAAATTTACTATTCTTTTTCTTCCCTATTTTCTTATGACAAAATGTAATGTTTATTGGAGATACTACTTCCCCAATGTTGTACATTAATTCATTTTATTTTATATGTGAGTGTTTTGCCTGCATGTATATAATGTACCAAATGTTTTCTTATTGTCTATGGAGGTCGGAATAGGGAATCAGATCCCCTGAAACTCAATTGCTGGACGGTCTTGAACCACCATGTGGTTCCTGGGACTCAAACTCACATGCTTTTCAAGAGGAACAAGTGCTCTAAACCACAGAGCTATCTTTTCTTTCCCTCACTTTTAAATTTACATATTAATGTGTTACTATTACTGGGAAATAGCATAGAGTCTTGCCCATGTCAAAGAAACAAAAATTGCTGAGATATACATAGACTTTTTTTACATTATTTTTGAGAATTTCATACATTACTTCAATATTTACATTATTTCTACCCTATTCTTCACATTTTCATATACTTTGAAACAAAGTGTCACTAAGTTGATGGGGACGGCCTGTAACTCAGTCTGTAACCCAAGCAAAGCTTGAATTGTAATCAGTCTCCCTCAGGGTCTTTGGTAGCTGCTGGATTAAGACTTTTGAAAGTATTTGTCATTTGTGGTTCCTCTCTTGAGAACTCTCTATTCAGCTCTTCAGCCCATTACTTGATTAGACTGTTTTCTTTTTTTAGTTTTTTGAATTCTTTGCATATTATGGCTATTGATCTTCTGTCAGTTGTATAGCTGGCTGCATGCTTTCTACTCACTCATTGTTTTTAAGCTATAGAAAGGCATTTAAATATTTTATAAGGTGCAATTTATTAAGGAAATGTTAATCTCCCCAAATATAACTTGGAATAAACAAAATAAAAGAAATAAAGCTTAAAACATCCAAGAAAGAAATAGTAGACACAGAAGAGAGATGAGGACAACCAAGGTTTTGAGAACAGCTGTCCTACACAAACCATCCTACAAACCCAATGCCATGTCTGTCATGCACCAATACCATTCTTCACAGTCATAAAAAATACAACATCAAAAAGCAATTCTAAAGCACAAGGGGCCAGATAGCTAACACAGCCCTGAACAAAAAGAGTACTGATTGAATTTTAGCATATCAGATTTCAAGCTATATTCCAGAGCCATGGTGTTAAAACTGGTTTTGTGCTGTCAGAAAAGCAGACATGCAGATCAGTGGAACAGAGTTAAATATCTACATACAAACCTACATGGATGGCTACAGCCATTGGAGAATTTTACAAAGCTGTCAAAATACTCACTGGAGGAAAACAACAACAAAACCTCCTTTCTGACAAATGGTNCTGGGAAAACTGGACATCCATCTGAAGCAAGAAACTAGAGCATTACCTGTCACTTTGCATAAAAATAAACTCCAATGGATCAGAGCTCTCAGTGTAATTCTTTAACCCTAGAAGTAAAATGTATTGAAAACACTTCAAGATATAGGCATATAAAATAAAACTTTCCAAATAAGACCCCAGTCATTCAGGAAATAAAAGTGATTGTTGACAAATGGGGCTTAATTAAATTAAAATTTTTCTGTACCTCTGAGAATAAAGTTAATTATGCAAAGAGATATATTGAAGAATGGAATAAACTTTGACATCTATCCATCTGAAAGAGTATTAAATATCTAGATTATACACACACACACACACACACACACACACACACACACTAACAAAACCAAGCATCAAGAAAACAAACAACCCAGTCAAAACTGAGCTGATCATCTGAAGAAAGAGGACTCAGTATATCTGTTCTTACAATATAGGAAGGCTACAGATCTCTGTATTTGTTTTATAACCTGCTATTTTGCTAAATATATTGATCAGTTCTAGACCTTTCTGGTGGAATACATGCTCAAAGTTTTGTCTTTTATATTTAAAAAAATATTTCCTAACTATTTTCCTCTCATTTTATAATTTGTTTCTTTTGGTAATGGGCTTCTTAGTACTGTACTTAATACACATAATAAGTGTGTATTAATTAAGATATTCCCATTTTTTAATTTTTATGGGTTTCTAAATTCATTGTACTGTGTTGAAAGAAAATATTTTGAAATTTTCAACCATTTAAAAATTATTGAGACTTGTTTTATATCTTAGCATATAGACTATGGTAGAAGGACATTTTCTATGCACTTGGCAAGATTATTAAGTCTGTTACTGCCATTTGTTGGAAAGTTCTAGAAAGATATGCATTTTCCTCTATTGCAGAATATTTGTTTATACTGTGTGAAGATGTCACTGTGATTGGTTTAATGGAGAGCTGAATGGTAAACAGCTAGGCAGGAGAGAATAGGCAGGACTTCCAGAGAAAGAGAGAATTCTGGGAAGAAGAGAAACGGGGATGCCAGCAAGATTGAAGAAGTCAGACATACAGTGCATAGCAGAGGTAAAGGAGCCATGTGATAGAATGTAGATTAATAGAGACAGATTAATTTAAGTTATAGATCTAGTTGGGAAAAAACCGAAAATCTTTATTAAACCAATCATAGTGACACATTTTCACACAGTGTAAACAAATCTGAGGGCCCTCAGGCGGTGGGATCGGGATCTGTCCCTGGTGCAGGGCCTGACTTTTTGGANCCCAGTGCCTGTGGTGGGACACCTGGCACAGTCTTGGCATAGGGAGAAGGGTCTTGTCTTGCCTTGGCTGAAAGTCCCAGACTCTGGGGACTCACCATGGGAGACCTTATATTGGAGGAGTTGGGAGTGGGGATGGGGTGAGTGGGGGAGCTGGTGGGNGGGAGGAGGGAGGAGAGGGGAATCTGAGGTTGGTATGTAAAAGGAGTGGAAGAACTTTTTAATAATAAAAAAATAAATAAATGAAAAAAACAAATATTCCACAATATTTCTCCCTTTTTGTCTAAATAAAAAGTTTAACTCTAACACAGTAAAACTCTCTCTCTCTCTCTCTCTCTCTTTCTCTCTTTCTCTCTCTTCCTCTCTCTTATCAGGTATTGTCTAACTAAAAAGGAAGGGTTTTAACTATGACATAGCAAAACCATATACAATAAGAATAATTATCACATAAGAATTACACTCACAAAGTCCTGTTTATTTATATTTGGAAAATTCAGAAAAAAGGACTGTACTATCTATCTTAGTGAGTCCAAAGTTTTATACCTAAACCACTGTCTATCATAACTTGTATTATCATCCTAAAAAACTGTTTTTAGACCTTAAAATATCTTCTTAGATAAACAACTTAAGTTTTTATGTTTTTCAACATTATAAACTTTACATCTCTTATGTAAGTTTATTTTCTGAATTTGGTAACAAAAATAACTATAAAATTATAACTATCTAGACAACCAGAGACCCTAGAAGTTATAATATTAGCTGAGTAAATAGGAAATGCAGAGCAAACAACTTCCAACATTATAGAAATTACAGAAACAGCTGGCTGCTTGGACAGTCATCCAAGGTTGCTCTGCAATTTTGGGACATCCACTTCAGCCTACAGGCCTTGACACACTCTTCTGTTAAGCAGAAAATTTTGAAGGACTGTCCTACCTTGTCTTGGCAAGTTTCAGCAGTCCCTTTTTGTGTCCTGCTCATCCAATTTGGACAGCATGCTGTCAGTAGTTGGGACAAGGGCAGTTTCTTTGCCCAGTGGCTAACTTGGCTGCAATGAAAGCAAACTCCATATGGTGGTTCTTCAATGCCCATCATCTTCTTTTGAAGTAAATTGGTGCTGCCAGGAGCAGATATATGCTTCACTGTTATGAAAATCCTTATGTTATTAAAACATCTTAAGTATCATAGTCTGTAGATCTTTGAAGTGTTTTAAGATGACCTATCTATTTAAAATATAGGTTTAATCTTGAAAACACACCTACATGACAACAAGTTGGAATGTTGTAGATGACTATTAACCTACAATTTTAATTATCCTAAATAGTTTGTAATAATAGCCTTTAAGGATGAGAAGTTTACATTACATTTTAAATGACCTGCATAGGCACAATACCTTAAACAAGAGTAGAAATACATTTACAATATGCATAACAAAAATAACCTTAAATTTGTATCAATATACAAAAATCCATATCAATATAAAGTATTTGAGATTAATAGTTCNTTTGGTTTAAAAGTAAATTCAATAAGCTGCCCTTTTATCCTATCATTTCTCTATCCCTCTTATTTATCTTTTTAAAAACAGATCCATACTTCCTTTGTTTAGTTTCCTTTCCTGACCATAACCAGTAACAACTTGCAACTAACCCCCCTAAAAAATGACAAACATCACCAAATGACCAGAAATCACAACATCTTAGGAACGTGGGTGTCGTGTTCTCTAAACTGCTTCCTGTTGTCTGGGGTGACAGCATTTTTAGGTGACCCCAAGAAAATTGGGATAATGGTCACATTGTGGGAGAGCTAGCTGTATTATTTTTTGTTTAGTCTCTGTGTGATGGAAAAGTATAGAGCTTATCTGAAGTCAGGCTGGAGTACTCTGTGAGGCTGGACAATCTCAGCAGCTTTGAAGTTGTTCTGGATGTAGAATTCTGCCTCAGAGGCATTCTGAGAGGCAGGATCATCTGGGCAACCTCTCTTCATTGGTGTTTGGTTCTGGTTTTTCCTTTGGAAAACATACGAACTTTTTGTTTTTGTTTTTGTTTGTTGTTTATTTGTTTCTTTTCTTTTCTTTTTCAAGACAGGTTTCTCAATGTAGCCTTAGCTATCCTGAAACTCACTCTGTAGACCAGGCGGGGCCTGAACTCACAGAGATCCTCCTGCCTTCATCTCCCAAGTGCAGGGATTAAAGGTCTTTTAAAGGTAACACATATACCTGTGTTAACATAAGTATGGAATGTATGGTGTGCACAAGTCAATTAAAGATGATTTTTTTTCTATGCTTGAGCAGATAAAAGGCATCTTTCACCTTTTAAGTCTGGTTGGACTGCATAACTAAACTGTAATAATAACCTCATTCCATGCCATATGAATGCAAGGCATGTAAAAATAAGTCATGAGGTCTGTGTAACCAACAAGATTTATGATGTCTTATCTAGTCTCAGCTGTTCCATGCAGAGGGATCAGCATGTATGTCACCTTTCTTGTAGTCTTTTCTGGTGTCCTCCCTCATGTCTGTAGCCAAGATACTCAGGAGGTCTCCCCTGGTCAAATCTGATCTTTATTAATTTTGAAGGAATCCTGCAGAAACAAAAGCTCTACCTCTTCCTCGAAGAAACATATTTTCTGATTTCCATTTTGAACTTAAGGCATTCTCAAAATGTATAATTTGGTTTAATTTAGAAGTTTCCATCATCCAATGTCTCTCAGCAGCTGTTGCTTTTTGTTTATTATCACTTAAAAATTTAAAGTCAACAAAGCACGATACAGGATCCAGACACCCTGTGTATTTTTGCCATCTTTACATGGCTTATTCTTTTTACATTACTTTATTTGTTCTTTAAAGACTTTATTATTTTTAAACAGTTTTTTTTCTATGAATGTCTATATCCATTTTCTTTTCTGTCTTCAGCACCTAAGCACCTTTTTAAAGCATTTTAAGCACCTTTATAGAGTTTTTTTGCATCTGGATCTGGCTTTCTAAGTTTCTGCAGTGTTCTCTGACCCTGTAAGCCTAGCCTTAAACTACTAGGCTCCCTCAGTGGTGTGGCACTTGTGGCTGGCTCCACCCTCCACAGGTCCATGAGAGCTGAGCCTTTTATCTGTAGGTAGAGATCAGGAGCTACACCTCTGTATACTGTGAGCACCTGCCTACCGGAGAGAGCATGGGATTAGGAAGCCACATCTGGCTCTTTGTCCAGAGCTTTTCTTAGCTTTCTTGGGCATTATATTTGCATATTTGAGCTTCTGCATTGAATGCCATTTGTAATGATTAGCTAAATTATTCTATTATTAATAAATCTCAGGAGTCCAACATAGAATTAAAACCGATTTCTCAGAGGAGCAGCAGAATTTTAGAGGGAAGACGATTAAAACAAAAGATACTTACTGGGAAGTGAAAAAAATANGTTGTCTATGAGTGATAAGCATTTCATTCTGCAGCAAAGCTCTTTAGCTCAGGAACTTAACAACACAATGGGTTCAGGAAATCACTGAAATCGACCAGACACAATAGGTCTCTGCCAACTCAATCATGTATAAGCAGTAAAGACGGCTGAGAGGCATTCTCAGATAAGCTAAACTGCCGGTAAATAGTTTAAATCCCTGAAACAACCTGGAAGAAGCTCAGACCAACTGCACCTCTGGAAAATTACACTCTTCAACCTGCTGATTTGCTTGGAGGCTGTACAGTACACTCTCATTTCTAGCTATTTGAGCTGTCACCATGCTGAGGTGGGCTTTGGTAATGCAGCTGTTTTTGAATTATTTATCCTCTAAGTAACCCCAATAAAGCTCACTGGTCCAGCTGGGTAGTGGTGGTGCACACCTTTAATCCCAGCACTCTGGAGGCAGAGGCAGGTGGATCTCTGTGAGTTCGAGGCCAGCCTGGGCTACCAAATGAGTTCCAGGAAAGGTGCCAAAGCTACACAGAGAAACCCTGTCTCGAAAAGAAAAAAAAAAAAAAAAAAAAAAAACAACTCATTTGTCCAACAAGTTGAACTTTGGTTTTGTTGCCTATCTGGGAAAAGTAGACATTTGTTCATGCTCCTCAGGGTTAGTATTGCATGACAGCTGGTCTTGAATGTTGTTCAAGTTCTCTATTTCTTTGGGGGCTAAATTTACTTCTGTTGTGGACAATTAAAATAAAATGTCAATGTCTCACCCACCTGTGTTGAATGAGCTACTGAATTCTATCAATTTTTTTCATATATTTAGGTACATTGAAGTTAGATGTGAGGAGTTTGCTTGCATATAACTTTTGTTATCTAACACTTAATATTTCAGTATTTGTTCAAGAGTGTTTGCCATTGCCAATTGCAACATACTTCAACTTCTTCCAAGTACTTGCCAGTTTATTCAGTCTGTGTCAAGACAGACTTTTGATTTCATCTTCCCACATAACATGAAGTTTCCACAGTTCTTCATCTATAAAGTGATTTTGCAAATATTTTATTTATTTGAATATTACATCTGAGAGTATTTATTCCTGTTAATAATTATTTTTTATTTTCATGGAAGCTATAGTTTTGGAGTCAGTTCAGCTTTTTATTACCATTGCAGTCTATATTTTTTCTGTCTTGACTATTCACAATTCAGTGATCAGTCTGAAGCCTGAACACAATTCCATCCATTAGCTCATCCTCAGAGTCTGTGGTGTGTTAATGGGGTTCTGATTCATGTCTGAACATACCAGGAGCAAACTATGGAATCTAAACAAATTGTAGTTTCCCCTTTAAAGTTTCAATGGTACCTTCTAGCCCACTGAGTTTTACCTTTTGTTCCCTTCTTTAATAATTATACTCTTCTGAGACTGCTAATCCTTCAGAAAAAAAAGAAACAAAAAGTTAAAAACCTTAACAGAATGTCTTAACCTATTTCATGATGCTGTTCTACTTGAGGCAAAACACAGTTTCTCCTCCCTTAGACATTTGGCTTCAGGTGTCTTGAGTGTGTATGAAAGTGCCATAGGGTAGAGAACAAGGACAAGAAAGCACCAAGATATTTCCACTCACATCTTCTGAGCTTTACAAGCTTTCTTTTCTTTCTTCAGGACAGAGCTAAAAGAAAACTTGTAAAGCTCAGAAGATGTGAGTGGAACCACAGTTCCACAATGCCCCTTTCTGAGTCCAGGACTGCATCACATGCAAGCTAAGAGACAAGGAGATAAAATTTCAAAATTGAAGACTCATCGTTCAGTAGAAATTTCAATTCTGGTGTCCTTCCCTTTCCCTCTGATGATATCTATGTCTCAGTATTCTGAAATACTTTTTATCCAAACTTTGTTAGCTGTATTCATAAAGAAGAAAGGCTGGTGTGTGTTCACTTCTCCAATCCGAGCACTAACCTTAGCCTATAAGATCAGACAACATCATGTGCATTTTTGGTAGTATGGTCATAGGTCTATGTGCTCGTTTCTGATGGAAGACTGTTCTTTCATAATTAGCACTTTTAAAGAATTCAAAACAATTTTCATCATTATTGAATTTTAGCAAATTTCAATAATTTATTATTATTTTTAGAGAGAGGAAGGAGCTAAGAAATAAGCATTTTTTAATTGAGTATGTAAAAAGGATATGAGTCCAGTTGACTGTGACTAATCTGTATCATGAGCTTGTCCCAAACTGAACTACTGGTTTCTTTAAGTTCAACACCTTCCACCCAAAGATGAGCCTTTTTAACAGATCAGCATTTATGTATACATTTTAGAGATCTAATCTTTCAAACTTGTGTTTTGGGAAGTGAATGGATAATAGGTTTTGGTCTATGATTTTCATATGCATACCATGGTGTATATGCACATGCACACATATTCTTGAGTGCACAGACACATACATAATAAACAAATAAATGTAGAACATAATTTAAATGAATAAAAATGGAAATTAATTTCATTAATTTCACATTAATTTCATCCACCTCAACTTTTGCAACTATTTATTTCAATTATTTCAAATTTGAAGGCATGACATGTTTCTCTTTATAATAGAAGATGTAGATAGCCACCAAATTAAAATAAAGAAATAGTTGACTAGTATGTATTTCACTGTTTTTATTCATCTTCAATGTCACATACTATTACACTTGGAAAGTAGAAACTTTAATTTGAAAGACTGGAGTCATCACCTTTATTTGTATACTTAACTAGTACATTTAATCCAGTTTCTGCTTTATGTGAATATATTAAGATATAATATTTTGATCTCAGACAGTATTGTAATTATATTTAATCTTAATTTTACAGGAAATTGGGTTTTTGAGACACTCGATAGTATAGGCAAGATTTTATATATTGTAACAAAGGTGGAATTAGATCATTAAATCCAGAAGGCTAGTCTCCCTGTATAACGCCATGCCTCTCAGATGTTCAGGCTTAAGAAAACTAGTCTCTATATTTATTATACTTTTTTTCAGAGTGATTTTTTTCCTTCTATGAATAAAATAATAATGAGAGATTTATCTTCATGATTATAATTAGATGTTGGATTTTGTTAGGGACTCAAATATATACATAGGGAAAAAAATGATATGGTGAGCCTGACTCAGGGAAAATGCTAAAAGCTCAAGCTTAATCAATAACTACATTAAAGCTTCCACTGATCCTGCTCCAGCAAAAAGATTCCATACATAAAATTGCTTGACAAATTCATTTGATGAGTTAAATGAGAGTATACCTTCTAATTTGTTTTTGTATTTAATTATCCATTTATTCTTTTGATTCATAGGCAGTAATTTCATACTGTTGATTCCCTCTTGACCTTGTGCTTGTAACTGAATCCTGAGATCTGGCTTGTGGCCCAGGAATATGTAGAAAACTGTTTATATTAGCAGCAAGATGCCTTGACTGCAATGCTTTGATTTAACATTATAACTCTACTTAAAGTAGCATAGCTTTCCCATGTACACTCCATTCTGCTTAAATCCCTTGTCATTATAACAGATGTTTGGATTATTGTTCTGTAAACTATGTCAGAATTTCAATCTCTAGTATCTGTTTATTATTCTCCAAGGGTGATATTACAAATNTTCTCATGCACAGTTAATGCTTATAAAACAGTCTGTCTTATTTCCCATAAAAACTCTCACCAGAAAGTTTTGCTAATCAGAGGAAATATACCTCATTTTGGAGAGACTGTTTTAAGTATTTAGGAACAAATGATGCCAGCTAAAAATGGACATTACTTTAGCGGATGTGCCAGGCATTTATTAATACCACAGCATTGTGAAATATTAAATGAAAGGAAACTTATAAAATACAAATATAAAATTTAAAAGCCATATTAAATAATTTTATTCTGATAGTGAGATATAATTTAATTTATTTAATGCCTGTGGAAGCCTTATCAGCTGACAGAGCCTTATGGTTTAAAGTACCTATTATTAGTCAAGTAAAAGAGTGTAGTGAAAGAATGAGAATCAGGATGCTTACAATGACATTAGAAATACATCAAGAATATACCACTGTTTAAAATTTGAGCTTTATTGGAAAATCTTAAAATAAAAGACTAAGGGTTTACCGGATGTCTTAAAAATAGAGTCATAAACCTCAAGTAGTAGTTCCCTCCTGTTTGGGTGAATTAGGGAGGCTTTAAATGGATTTGAAATAAGATTTCAGGTGACTTGGTCCAACTGAATGCTTGCACAAAGAACATAATCTCCACAATATCATTTGTTTCTGCTTTACCTTTTTATAGCTTAATCTTGCTTAAATGAGACTAGGTATGTACTAAGTAGACCTGTGTCAGACTGAAGGAAGATCCTGTCTGTATACTGCAAAGGTAACACACTGCTGCTCAGAGTAACAGTATGACTGTTTCCAGAAAGCATGGATTGTAGCCTGGACAGTCTTCATGCAATCTCTACATGAAAACAATGTGCTTCTCTCATTTATTTCATATTCCTGTCTTCTCTACCCTTTCTAATGTTTAGTGTTTTTATTTTAATATAAAATAACATTAAACAAATAAACTTGGGCAGACTGGATCTAAATCCCTTAAAATGATTAATATAGAAAATGCCAAAATTCTTCTGGGAAATGAAAGGTTACAGGAAGGAAAAAATTCAAGGAAAAGAGTCAGTTAGTTATCCTACCCCCCAAGAAAAGGATGCTGTAGCTGTGACGTCATTTTCCATGAAGAAGTAGACACATCTAGAAGAGAACTCAGAGTCTGCTAGCGTACCAATGTGCATTGTGTTTGCATTTAGGATTTTAAAAAACCAAGTTAGGGGATAAAAAAAAACAAGGTCAGCTTCGGAAATGATGAATGCCTTTTTGCTGAAAGCTGTACCGAACGTCCTTGAGTTTAATCAAAACTATTTGTTTTTAGTCAGCTTTGCT
>LZPO01087955.1:0-13315 GCA_001675575.1 Neotoma lepida | reverse complement strand
TGGGTGGTGGTGCTCCACAGAATTTCCCTAGCTGGTCCTAGCAGGGTGTTCACCCAAATGGACTTCAAGAGATAATGAAGGAAAGAGAAATACTTCTTCAAATAAGCAAAATGGAGACCCACTATCACAGCAAGAGCTATGGTCCAAGAATAGCCACAGGAGAAGCCTGTGGAAATTTGACAACCTAGAAAGGAGTCTGAACCCTTGAGATGGGGAGAGACAGGATCTGTGTCCCTCTCCTTGCAGAACACATCTTTAAAACACAGCAGACTATTTCATAAAATCACATTATAAGGCTTTTATCATACAGAGATGATACACAATCCCAGCCCCAGGAGTGGGGGTTGAGGGATGCTGCTGTTTCCACCCCCCCTTTGATGGAGAGGTATCTGGAGTGGGCAGGATCATTTACTCCTGCAGTGGCACCAGGTGAGACAAAGGGTGTGGCTGATAAGCAGCAAATGGGGAAAACCCAAACCGTAAAGACTGCCTAAACCAGAAAGGAAGGAAGAGAGGACAGGTGGAGAGGAGGAAAAGCAGCAAATTGGTATCTTCACCCTCAATCATATCAACAAGTCCATTAAAGTACATCAAAGTGCCCAACACTCAGTCCCCTGAAGACCAGCTCTAGAACACATGGGGTGACCTGCATGGCAGAAAGCATAGCAGAGTCATGTGGGGACAGAGGGAGGTCTGGGGAGATGAGTGACTATGAAGAGGCACAGGTGTGAACTTACCAAACTGTACACTTTACCATGGGGCTTTCAGCTGGATGTCAATTTCCCATTGTACAGTACTCAGAGGCAAGCTTACAAAACTGTGCAATTTTAAACATGTGCCCTATGTTGTATGTCATTTACAGCTCAATAAAATGTTTAAAATAGTGCTCAGAGAAAAACACAAAGGGACGAGGCCCTCAGGGACTTGTTGCAGGATTGTAGATTTCTCTTCCATCCATGCTTGTGTTGTTGCTAGAGTCCTACATGCTTAGTACATGGTTGGGTTTTTTTGTTTGTTTGTTTGTTTGCTTGTTGTTTTGTTTTGTTTTTTACTCATGGGTTGGAGCTATTGGCAGTTGATAGTTTCTGTGGAAAGGAGACTCACTTTTTTTCTGATGATGTGGCCTTTGCAGGTTTCCTTCGCTCCAGTGGGTGCCTCACACTCACACAATTACAGGCTTTGTGAGTTATTCTTTTAAAAGAGATTGGAAGGCAGGTGTTAGGGAGGAAAAAGGGGGAAGTTGGAGGGGGAAATGGTGGTAGATATGATCATATTTTACTTTATACATGTTTGAAATTCTCAAAAATAAGGATTTTTNNAAAAATGCTCATAGCTTAAAGAATAACACAGCAAGACACACTCCAGCAAAGAAGACTTGAGACAAAGTGGTTCTGGGGACAGCAGGTTTTAGCTGTCATGAAAAGAGATGCCTAGAGCGGAGTGTTGGAAATGAGGTGGGACCTCCTCTGAGCAGAGACCCAAGACAGAAAGCCAGGAAACTGAGGCATGTACTAACAAGGTTGACTGGGACCAAGCCTTTCCCACCCCAGTCCAGTGTGTACACTGTACCACAGTGCTTAACTCAGAAGTGGTTGCGTTCTTATTGCCGTGGTTGAAATTCTCCACACGCTCTATTCATTTCCGGCTTGCATTGCTTTAACTCCTTCACATNAAGAAAAATAGAATGTTTGGTTGACAAAGAGTTAAAACATCAGGAATGCTGGCTGAGTCTGTGTGCTGCATGTTTGCCTATTCCTCCTGACAGCTTTTCCCATTATTTATGGGAACCGGGGGATTGTAGCATTCCATCAGGTCACCTGTGCAACATCTGGCATTCATTGAGGCAGACGGGCCCATTAATGGAGCTGTAATTTATTCGACTTCTCTGGCACTGGTTGCAGCGTGCAGGGTTGTCAATATTCCAGGCAGATGTGTGCACAGGCCAGGCCACCTTCGGGTGCCTGAAAAGCAGCAGTGTTCTAGATGTCGGGCTGCACAACGTGGCCTGGATCAATACTCACCACTCATGNATTGATAATAATTTATAATACTTGCATTTTTCTGTTGTTTTGTGGGGTGAAGGCTGGGAGAGGATTCCAAGGCTTTGCATAGGGTGGGCAAATACACCCTNCCTCCTATTTGCAGGTATCTGCAGTCCACATGGCTGCCTTTTTAACAGTTGCAGCATCTCCACAGAGGAAGGTCTGGTCAACAAGCTGCAAAGAGTACTTTGCACACCTGCAGCCAGGGAAGATGTGGCTCCTCCTTAGAGGCCTTCTTGACATTCATAAAATGGGGGTGGACATGAAAAAAATCTGACAAGATTGAAAACAGAAAAATAAGGCAAGATGACCCTGCCCTGCCCTTGTCAGTCAGACCCTGACCCAGGAGAAATACACATTGTGCCAAGGGGAAGAGGTGCACTCTATTCATCTCAGGGCAGGAAATTGCTGAGCATGGAATGTAGACACCTCAGTTTTTCCTGTGACTGAACAACTCATGAGTCAGGGCCTGGGGGAGATACTCCACCTTCAGCACTTTCCTGGGAAAGCACGCACCTGCCTTTCACTTCTTCTCTGACTATGAAAATAAAAATAGAATTAGACTGAAGCCTTTGATGATAATTTACAAAATGTGGGAAAACGTTTCCTGTAATTGCCATGAACGCAAGGCCAAAATCTTGAACATGGCCCGGAGGTGCTAAGAAGGCAACGTGACAGCAGTGTCTCCGTAACTCCAGTGGGAGGGAGCTAACTGCTCAGGATTCTAAGAGCNGAGAGAGTTCTCTGGGGAAATTGTTATACAAGAGCCCTGCCCTACAAAACTGAGCTCTGGGAGAAAAAATGGAGAGAGAGAGAGAATAAAAGAANGGGAATGATAAAGACCCACCAATAGTCTGGATGCCCATCGACATAAGGATGGGTGAAAATATATATTGGACTATTATTTAGATATGAAGAAAAAAGCCATGTCTGTTTCAGGAAAATAGATGGAACTTGAGAGCATCATCTTCAGCTAAATAAACCAGACTGGGAAAGATACACATCCCATGTTTTCTTTCCTATGTGAAACTAGGATTTAACAATAACAAAATGGTACCAAGGTAGATGGGAAACTACTTGGACATGGCGGTAGGATCAGACAGGAAGAGGCAAGGTAAGGAAAGGGGGCAAACAGACAAAAGTACATGATGCTTGTGTGAAATATAATGGAGGCTGTCTCTGCTAATTTATGCCAATTTACTCATTTTATTAAAACTTTATTGTAAGGAACTTTCAAGTTCCCATAATTGCAGCTGGTCTGCTACCAGATGGTGTGAAGAGGGGTCCTGCCTGCCCTGCCAGGCCACAGCCTCAACAACACAGCCCTGCTGAGTTCCAGGAACAAACTTCTCTGTTAACCAAGGCAGACAAACAAGGATCCAGACCCCTCCACCCTTGGACTTGGCCTGAGGGTGCATAACACTTCAAAGGTGGAAAGTACACGAGGCCAGATAATTAAGTTACNACCACAGTCCACTACTTCTACTATTTGGGGTGGTTTGCATTTTATTTTGGACTTTAAAATGAGATTTTTAAAGGACTGGCTNAACTGTTCATTTTTTGGTGATTCTCTCAAGGGCATCATTCTGATGTTTCCCCAGGTGTCTTCACAGATGTCTTTTAAAAAATTGATATTTACTAATTTATTAATTTTTGTCATAATATATATTCTATCATATTCTCCCCTCAACTCCCCCCAGATCCTCCCTACCTCTCTATCCACCCAACTTCATATTCTTTTTCTCTTTCTCTCAAAAATTCAAAACAGACAAACTAAATAACTAAAAAAAAATAAAAATAAAAATCAAAGAAATTATCAAAATAGAACAGAAACAGAACATGTTGTCCATTTTGTGTTGGCCAACTACTCCTGGACGTGGATGTGGTTGATCCATCTAGTGACACTGTACTGGAGAAAAATGATTTTCACTTTCCCAGAGGATGTCAACTACAAACAGCTCTTGGTTAGGGGTAGGGACTCTAGGTTCACTTCCCCCTCTCAGCACTGGGATTTTGTCTGGTGTGAACCTGTGTGAGTCTTGTGAGTGTTGTCACAGTCTCTGAATTTATATGTCTATCAATTCTGCTGTATCAGAAGATGCTGTTTCCTTGGAATCACTGTCTTTCTGCCTCCTCTGCCACATAGATCCCTGAACCTTGAGGGCAGGGGTTTGATAAAAACATCCCAAGTGGGGCTGAGTGCTCCAAAGTCTCTCACTCCCTTCACATTGTCTAGTTGTAGGTCTCTGTGTTAATTCCCATCTACTACAAGAAGAAGCATCTCTGATGAGGGTTGATTATGATGATGCTTTGATTTATGGGTATAACAATAAGTCATTGGGAGTCATTTTATTGCTATGTTCCTTTAGCAGAATAACAGTATTTGGTTTTCCTCTAGGCCCACCACCTATCCAGTGTCAGTTTCTTGGCCACTTTGGCAGTGTTNGGTATTGGTTCTATCACATGGAGTAGATCTTAAAGCCAATAAAAAAATGTAGGTGGTTATTCCCATAACATTTGTGCCACTATTCCTTCAGCATATCTTGCAGGCAGGTTGTTGTTGTGGGTTAACAGGATTTGTAGCTGGGTGATATTGATAATTGATTTTCTCTTCCAGTAGCTCACAAGGTACCTTCCAACACCATGAAGTCTAGTCAGTAGGGATGAAGTTTCTTGTTTGGCACCAACTCAGTGTCTCCATGTTCAATGAAATAAGTAAATTTTGGCTTTTTCCCTAAAGTTCTTACTTGACCTTAGTGGTNTCACAATTAGGAAGATTTTTAGGGATGCTTTATGTAAATAAATAATTTCCTTTTGTGTATTAACAGATTCAGGAAACTGGTCCATCCATTGCTCAGCAGAGGAAATGTTCCAGGACACCCCCCAAAAGAAATAAGCTTTATCTTGCAATTGGATCAGGGACTGAGAAACAGGCACTCTGCTAAGCCTGATGGACTTTCTCACAGGGCTTCCGAGAGTGGTGCACACTGCCAGTATGTGAATCTGGCAATGCTGGCATCATTTCAGCTCATGTCTTAACACTTGTGCTCAGGGAAGCTCCAATAGAGGTAGCCCCTCTGCAACTGCATATCTGACATTTGTGTCTGTAATCCATGTCACCCCCAAGCCTTCTCTCCCCAAAAACATCTGGGAGGAGAGAGGCAAGAGCCCACACAGTGAAGGCATCTGCAAACCCATTCTTGATGCTCTTCCTGTCTCTTATACACATCTAGATGTGTATAAGAGACAGTATATATATATATATAAAATCATGGAAGTTGTGGTACTCTTGTGATGCTCTGAAATCATGCAGAGTGTAAAACTCATATTCATGCACATAACATTTAAAATTAATATTCTGAGTCAGACTTTATTTAATTTGAACCAGCTGTCAGCCTACACAGCTTTCTTCTATTTTTACATTCATTTTACATTTAATACACCCTGAAATCATTGTAAATAACCGCACTCAAACTTTTCTTCACATATATAACATAATTAATTACCCCTGTCTTGTTTTGTTCCTTGGTGATCACAAATTACATTACATTCAAATTTAACTTAGTGGAAAGGGATGTTAATTTTTCCAAATCCCTTTAGTCCAAGATGGAACACTTGTGTGGGATTAAGTCAAGATTTCATGACCAGTGTCCCAGGATTTACAGACAAGCCCTGGCTTGACAGAAATGCTCTTTATAGCTTTCTTCCTCTGCTGCTTGGATCAAGGGATGGGAGCATAAGATAGTGGAAGTCTTCTCTCTCAGACCATGTGTCAGGGGACCGTGTACACAGCCACACTTCCCACGATGCTGGCTAATGTCATTTTGATTGATTTTTCATGGATGTGGACACTTGTTATCATCCAATTATAAAAGCTAAATGACTTATCTCCAGCTTGTGCCTAGTAATGGAGTGTGTGTGTGTGTGTTAGCGTGCATGTATATATGAGACACACACACACTCAGAGAGAGAGAGAGACAGAGAGAGAGAGAGAGAGATCACATGGTGGCAAAGCCTCTACACATTTATAGAGGTGTCTATCCTTCTCCTCTGGAAGCCGTCATTCTTCCTCTTGTCACCCATGGGATGCTTGTGTAGTCCTACTGAAAAATAGGTTGCACTGATGAAAGTGATCTGAGGTCCCTCCCTGTATAGTAACCCAGGCCATAAGTCATCATCAAAGTGCTGTCCACAACAAGGCTCATGAGAAACCAATACTGCCCAGATGAGTGATCATCTCAAAAGGATCATCCTTAAGTCAATTGAGAACAAGTGACTAAAGGCAAGGGAAGTTCAGTGGTCCCTCTGTTTTTAGCTATTTACTAGGGAAGTATAGAAACTGAAGGATGAGATAGCTTTTTGAAAGCTCTAAGAAGATCCAAGTCATAATTGTGAGCTCTCTTTAAAAGATGAAAGTGACATTTAAGTTACGTGGAAGAAAATGTCAGCAACCTACCCANGTCTCAAGAAAGAAGCATCTTTGGGACAGTTAATGTACAGTAGCAAATAGTGATATCAGCAGCTTAAGGCTAGCACAGAAACTTGCTGGGAGACCTGACTAAGGCCACAAGTTACAGGGCAAGTGGGATGCCCTTTGCTCTCTCCTACTTCCATCTTCTGAAAAGATTCCAAGAAACCATCTGCTCCATCAGTGAGTGTTAAGACCTTAGGACCCGGAGGACCACTTCATGTGGGAACATCGCCTCTAGAAGCCACCTCAGGACACTTGATGCACACCAGCTGCAGACGCCTATCCCTGGCCAGAGGAAAACGAGCAGCTGGCTTTGGGGCTGATTTCCAAGACCCTTCTTGTCAGATAGGCTGGGGTCAGCCTTGTGTGTCATGGTGATCATGGTGGGAGGCCTTACTTCCTCCCAACATGAGAACTTGAACAACAGAGGGAGAAAATGAATTGAAATGCCCAGCTTCCTAATGAGCATTTGAAGACTAGTAACCAGAAGTCTATGATGTGTGGCAGGGAACCTTCTACCACAACAGGAGCTGTGACAACTGCAAAGCTTGGGGACTGTGACTCATACCCATTATCAACCCAGGTATGGGACTTACTATTTATTGCTCCACCCATGAGAAATCACAAGTCATCTGAGTGACTTTTTCTTTTTTAAGATGCAGTCTCTTGTAGCCCAGGCTAGACTCTGGAACTTACCATGTAGCCAAGGATGACCTTGAACTTTTGATCATTCTGCCTCTACCTCAAAAATAATGGGTCAATAAAAATAGTAATAGGGTACATCTATGAAATAATTTGAATAAATAGTAGAAATTGCTTAAACATTGTCACCACTTGCATCAGTGGTATTTCCTAGGAAGCTCAGACACCAGCTTTCACACTTGTGTCTTGTTTTTTGTTTGTTTTTACTTGAAGGGAAGTAAGGGAGAAATGCATGATGATTTCTCTGGCATTATGATTTAAGTTTGACTCCTTCTCACCACTGGAACAAAAATGTTGCACTGCACAATGGGCAAATGCAATGTTACAAAGCAAGCAAGCAAACAAGTGAATACAATGTTACAAAGCAAGCAAGCAAGCAAGCAAGCAAGTAGCACGCAAGCAAGCAGCAAGCAAGCAAGCAAACAAGCAAGTGAAGCCACTTTCCACACAGCAGTATTCTTCTTAAGTCTTGTCACACTCAACTCACTATGAGTTTGCCTAGGGGGTGCCTCACTGGCTTAGCAGAACCATATGAGAAAAACATATTCAAAATCAAGAGACTCGTCACATAGTTTTAAACTGCTTATGTTACTATTATTTATTTAGATAGCTTTCACATTTTATGTGCTTATTTCTTTTTATTTTATCATATTGGATACCAAATCCAGGGCCCAGAGAAGTGGCTAAAGTAACAAGCTGTATTCTCAGCCCCTGTACTTTTTAATAAACAGCCCTTAGTGAAATAAAGTTGCTTATAACTTTAGCTACAACTAAGTATGAATATAATTAAATGCCTCTGTGTAAACACAGATGTACAAACAGTTGTAAATACACATTGATGGGTNTAACTACAGTGCTGGGAGAGGTGTTTGAATCCCCAGTAATGACTTCATGATGGAGAAGCCACACAGGCACCAGCATTTGCCCCTGCTTATGTGACGCATGAACCCTCTGCTTTAGGACTCAGACTTTTGGCTGTGGATTTCTAATGGTCCTCTGCTAGAACAGGGTCATAAATCAGAAGAAATTATCAAAGTCTCCCAAGATGATGGTGGAAATCACCCAGGCCTTGAACTATTTCTCTTGATTCTTCACATGCAGGGTCACTTTGCAGAGGTGGGCCAGCCCTGTTTTCTGCCTGGGCCTTCCAGGAAAGGGGCATGAATCAAGAATTGAGTCCCTGCTGTGTGATTCCCTTGCTGTTTGCTCTTATTATCAGCACTTCATTCCTCGGACATCCTTTCTGAACTTGGTAAGGGCTGCTGATGATTGGGAGTGTGACATGGTGAATTTGACCCTGGTGACTGCAGAGTACGGACTAGGCCCTCAGTCTGTGAAACCCAGCTTGAAACAGCTGTTACACTTAGTGAAGCTTTTCAGTTCCCCATGAGTGTTCCTACGTCAAACCTTGCTCACCCTGCAGGGGGCTAACCTTTCTTCTTACAGCTCCCAGCACCTGCCATCAGCACATTACCCTCCAATCCAGCAAGGCTGATCATGGCTGAATGCCTGTTCTCTGCTGCATACTCCCCCTCTCTGGGAAAGGTGGTGATGGAGAATAGGTGCCACCACTGTGCTCCAAAGACAAAAATCTTTGTTGCTATAGATAAAATCGTGCATGTGGATATATTTTAGACTATTGGGAAGTATTGAAAATTAGACTGTAGATGTGACCTATACTCCTTTAAATCCTATACACCTTGAGAGGTCTGTGTCCTGTATACTGAGCTTCATCCAGGAGCTTGGAATAATTAATAGAGTGTCTCTCTCTCTTTTTTTTTAAAGGAATGCTTCTCTTTAACCTTTTAAACATCTTGTAAGACAACTCAAAAGAACTTCTCCCCAAGTTACATCAACAAATGTGAACCCCAAGGAATATGGGGAAGGCAGCCCCAACTATTCTTGTCCTGAGAGACTCAGCATCTCCATGGTGTGTTACCACGTGCTCCAGGTCTCCTGGAGGACAACAGCTACCTCCTCCATAGTCAACCAATGGTATAGTGGAGGAGGAAGTAGAGTCTGGCTCTCCTGGGGTGGCCCAGAGCTCGCTGGGAGAACATGCCAGCTGCTCCATGCTCACAGCTATGTCTGGCGAACGTTCTAGTTTTCACAAAGTGGCTAAATATTAGCTATACTTTCTGATTTCCACAGTGCAAGTATATAAAGTATAAATATGTTTCAGTTTTTAAACTGAAGGTTCAGTGTCTCCCAGACTAGTGTTAGGTTGCTAGTCAAGAGGTGGCACTCCATGAGGCAGCTTCTCACACTAAAGTGAGTGAAGACTTTTGGGATAAGCATTTAGGAGTTTTTCTTTATTTTTATTAGCTCTTATTTTCATGTAATTTGTGTTTGCCATCATTTACTAAAGTATAGGTCTGTGGTAGATGACAATCCCTCAACACAGATCTGTCAGGTCTTGAGAAACACTACACTGAAGTTACATTTGATATATTGTTTGTAGCCTTTCATGGCTTTTCTGGAGCTACCACCTCCTTAAGGCAGCCTACCCACACCCTCACTTCAGTTTCCTCTAGCTCCTTGGAAAGACACCAGTTTTGAAGGCCCTGTAAGTCTGCTGAGAAGGGACATCAGTTATGAAGCCCACACAGGCCTGCTCTTGTGGATATCAGGGCAAGCCTCCTAAGGGGGAAATAGGTCATCTGTCCCTTTGAGTTCATGTTGTAGTTTTCTAAGTGGGTACTTTCCCCCACCTATTTGACAGTTTATCAAAGTGGCCCTCCCTCCGACAAGTCTTTTGAACATAGTAAGCCTCCGTTTTCCTACTTAAGAAATGTAGGATTTTTACTAAAAATTCTCACTTCAGTTCTAAAAATCTTTATAATTCGAGTAAAGATGAAATTCTGGGTGAGATACCATTTAGAAAGTTAAATGTTTTATGGACATTGCATCAAATGGAAAGAGAGATGTATGTACCCGTGGCTTGTTACTTTACGCTCTATTGCTGTGGCGTTTTGTAGTAAATAAAGGGGCTTGAGTTGCAGTCTGTTAAAATTCTTCTGAGTCCTGATAAATTTCTTTTTTAGAATTTTCAGTAGAGACAAAGAAGAGAAGACAAGTTCTCCCTAGGCTCAAGGCTTCCTGCCTGCCGTCCTAACTTGCAGTCATCTACAACATCCACAGCACGCTGGTATGCTGAGTTGAGTCCCAGACTGGAGGCACGTGTGGTTTGATATGAGAGTTTCCAGTTCCCACTTATGCCCAACAGGAGGGTCCCTCAGCCTGTGCCAAGAAGCTGTGGCCACCTCTTCCCAGAAGAGAGCTAAAGGAATGGTGGGCAAACCCATGCATGTGGGTGGTGCAGTGCATAAGGGAGGGCTCAAGACATGGGACAGAGGGGCACAGGGGTGGGAGAGACGGGCACAATGTGTGTCTGAAGAAACGTTCTGTTTCAATTCACTCTTGATTGATGCTTGAGAAATCAAGATTCCATTGCCTAGAGCTACGAGCCAATCTGAGGGTTCCTCAGAGCCCATCGTCTACCGTGGAAGGTGAGTTCGAAGATGCTAAATAACTTGCAGATGATCATTCAGAATAGGGTGGGGTCAGCTCCTGAGGTTTCGAATAGAGGCAAAGAGGAAGAAAGGGGGACAGCTGTGATGGTCATTGCCATCAGTCATAGGGAGTGAGGCAGCAGTGTAGCGTAACTGATACCCAGGGAAGGATTTTATCAACCCTTCCACAGACAACAGCAAAGAGGAAAAAAGAAGCAAAGGCACAAAAACCAGAAATGGTTATGAACACATCAGATATTCACCATGATTTCTTATCATAGGCAAGAACCATCTAAATGCTAATGACAAAGATTGTCAGGATGAATAACCACAACAAAGAGCTAATTATTTGTTGTCTCTAAGAATTCCGCTTTCAGACGAGGGTTATGAAGACACATGCGGAGAAGGCATAAAGTGATGGGGAAGGAGATGCCATGCTAAAAATTAATTCAAAGTAGTTGGAATGAACACACAAACTTCAAACAAAGAACAGACGTGTGAGGTGAGCTGCAGACCACTGACAAATGCAGCAAGGGAGAGAGATGGTCGGTTTCCTGCAGGAGTTCTGTTTTCTAGCCACCTAGGAAAAAAATATCAGCTAGAAAATGCTGAATAAAAAGAAGGGGATTTTCTTCCCGGNGTGGTGGTTTGTTTGTTAGCATTTGGGAGTCTAATGACTTCAGGGTTTCACCTGGGCTATATGATGAGACCCTGTCTCAAAAGAAAAAGTGAAGAGGCAAACTTAAACCTGACCTTTGCCCTGCATATCCACTTGTCTAATTCTGAGAATTTAGGAAATAAATCATCTCCATGAGGGTGGAAGAGAGCAAATTGTACCTTTGAATCACTATTTTTCAAGCTCTGCTGGTCCCCAACCCCCAGGTCTGTCCAGTATTTGGGGTGTGGAGGGCCTTGCTTTGCTCTCTAGAGTTCTGCAGAATCCCTGAGCACCAGATGGTGTTTATGCACAGGCTTGCGGAACCGATACAATCAATGAAGTCATAGGTACTGACCCCTCCAGGTGCATACCATCTGAAAGTGGAGCCTTTAAAAGGCAGGTGGTAGATGGAGTTGTTGGCAGTGAGCCAAAGAATGTACCCCACCAGCTGTGGAATGGCCCTGCTCTGAACACCCTCTCTTATTACAAGATG
This sequence comes from Neotoma lepida, assembly GCA_001675575.1. Taxonomy (NCBI): domain Eukaryota; kingdom Metazoa; phylum Chordata; class Mammalia; order Rodentia; family Cricetidae; genus Neotoma; species Neotoma lepida. The sequence goes on along the minus strand of LZPO01087955.1, from coordinate 1,437 downwards.
CTTGCCATGTTCTGTGGAATATGCTGGCCTATAAACCATAATCACCCAAGGCTCCTCCATGGGTCAGACTAAGACATGAGCTGGATGCCCAGCCCAGGAGTGGCTCCATGAGAGGAAAAGAACTCTATGCAGGGCCTACCAAATGCAGGAAACACCAAACCAGAAGTTGCTTTGTATCTGAAGGGAAGTCAGCGCTCAGGATTCAGATGGAGAACAAGCCCATGAGCTGTCCTCAAGGGTGGCACTGAACCACACCGTTGCAATGGATTCGACCTCCTGTGTTGGCGAGAAAGGACACTGCATATCATTAACTGTTATTCTGCAGTGTTCCTGTGCAGCCATGTGCTATTAAAAACAAAGTAAAGAACAGAAGCATGTGTTCTGTTAGAGTTAAATTTGGCACCTTCTGGTATTGTCTAGAACATTTCCGAGACAGAGAAGGTCCTTAGGCACTGCCAAGATCAGAGAAGTCCGAACTTGTCTGTAGAAAATGGGATCCCATATGATTTTTTTTCTCAGACATCAAGAGGAGTTAACAGATAATATGACAGATGTGTGTGCGAGAGAGCTAGACAGGTCCTGGGAACGCCCCTTCCCCAACCTTGCTTGACTGTCTCCCATAGGTGAGGATCCCTCTTCTCTCAGTTCCATCCCTGACACGTTCCCAAATGAACCATTGGTAACACTCCAACTGGTACTGGCTTCTCAACATAGAACATGAAAATTAAGAAAAGATGAAAATGAAATGGACACATTCTCCATTATGTATGCATCTTTATGAACTCTTACAAAACAAGTACATGCTGAGTGTTATTTAAGATGGGAGCTGTTAAGAAACCTACTAACAGGTTCAGAAGTTTCCAAGGTCCTTGAGCTTATCTGAGCAATTTTTAAAAGACTAGTTCAAGCCACATCTAAACATAGAGAAGCGTACTTGACCGCTTACAAATGTCATTCCAATATTTTTGAGTATGAATCTCAATTTATAATAAATGGAGATTTACAGAATCATTCTGGGCCCTGGCTCATGTTGATTTGGTCAGTTATTAATGGCTGGGGTAAATGGTGTTTGAACATACTTTTTGTGTGTGTGGAGGAGGTAACCTACATATTTAGGAGTTAGACATGTTTAGAAATGACATAAACTTTTGGAGCATTAGCAACAGAAAATCACGATAAATCCAACACTGAAATTACATTTATCCATGCTTCCCGCAGCATCTGTTTCGCATTCAGTGTGAGGGAGATTGAGCAGCGAAAGGCTAAACGAATACCGGCCTCTGGATCCCCACCTGCAGGATGATGTGGCAGCCTCCTGAAATGGCCCCTGTGAGCTTGCTGGTGGGTAGCACGTTATCCTTCTTAGTGTGGCCACAGTTTGGTGCAGGACAGTGCAGTACTAGAGACAACTGCTGCCAGACACTATACTGAGTGCAA
>LZPO01087954.1:11138-23788 GCA_001675575.1 Neotoma lepida | reverse complement strand
AAAGACGTCTTAGGCAGTAAGACGAACATCATTGAGGTATATAATACACCTTTTTTCGTCTTCATCTGGGGCATTTTCTTATATCATAAAAGATGAAATTCTGACCTTGAGACTTTTCTGAAGGTCCCTGCCTACAGAAGGAGAGGAGACTTGATCCTTAAGGAGAGGGAGAAACAGCATAGGCTTCAAGCCCACTAAGTCTTTCAAACCACGAGGGCATCTTTAAAGAAATATCCCTCACATCAGTGGATAGGACGCTTGCGACCTCCATCAGTTAATGCATCCTAGCCATTTATTCCATCTCAGCAGGAAAAATAGGCCTCAGTGCCCTAATGTGAGCTGACTAAAGCCGCCACAGGGGACCCCTTGCCCAGAAAGAGCCGTCACTGATGAGATTCTAACCAGAGACATTTTCGTGAGCTGTGCAATCACTCAAAATGCTCATTTTATATTTGCAAGACTTAGTGGCCTCTTTTGGAAACCATGAATTTGAGAACATCTTTTTGAATTTGTTCATCCCCAGCTGTGTGAAAATACTGCCTAGTCATGGGTAGGAAAAAGGCAATTTAGAAAAATAATAGAAGGAAAAGATGATTTTATCTTTGTCTAGAGTTTCTATGTGATCCTTTTGGGACTTGGCCAGGATAGGGGCAGAGCAGAGATTCTGCAGAGCATGGAGGCTCCCAGGGTTGCAAGGCCCTGGCTGGATAGTGAAGACAGACAGGTGTACAGAAGTGCAGAAAAGGACATGAGTACAGCACTGAATGAACAAAAGTTCTGCAGGCCCTGGGTACAATACATTGACTCCTGTGCTGCCNTCAAACAACTGTGGGCAAGTGTAAGAATCACTCACCTTTCCTAGGGAAGACATGAGCATTTACTCACCCCAGATAGGGCACCAATCACAGACAGCATAACAATCCCACCCAAGTATAATTTGGTGAACCAGTGGGTTTATTGGGCTCACTTACAGGAGAGTGAGTAACCCCAAAACATCCGCATCACCAAAATGACCCAGCCTAGCACAGTTAACGGTTTCCCCATAGCTGCATAGATGGAGTCCTTCTGTAAGCTCTGAGTTGCAGTGTCATTGCTAAGGTGATAAGACATGCAGCTGAGGCTGAGTTGTCTTCTCTGAGGGAAAGTCAGTTGGGGCCATTTTCCTTTCTCTCATGGTGGGGTGTGCCTCCTTCATGATTGTGGTCTACCAGAGGAATATAGGGACATGCCAAGAATGGCTGATGGAACCAGAGAGTATGTTGCAGTCTCTGAAAGTAATGCACAGGGAACGGGATGGTAAAGGACCTGTGGAAGTTGCATTGTACTGTTGTGAGTGGGGCTGGGGACTGAGGCTGAGCTGCCTATACCCAGAAAGAATTGACCCATGTAAGGNATGAATAACAAGAAGTTGTCTATGACCATACCACCCTGAAAGTGTCCTTGTCTAGTCTGATCGCAGAAGCTAAGCAGAGTCNGGCCTGGTTAGCGCTTGGATGGGAGAATTACAACAAGAAAAAGACATGGAAGCATTCCTCTGAAATGACATAAAAAGTTGGAAAGGGAGGATGAGATAGAGATGTGTGCTTGCTCTTCATTAAAACTAAGAATAATAAGAAGAAAGAGATTATAAATAACTAAATAACAAACAGCTAAATAATCAATAACTAAATTACAAATAGTTAAGTAACCCCTCCTGCAGTCCCAAAACTTGGAGCCCATGACGGTAACGATGAGGAGGGAGAAACAGGTTACAAGGCTAGCGAAGGAGATGAGTGTGTGAGGTGGTATGTGATACCCAGTGCCCTAAGTGAGGCAGGACTGGATTCACCAGAGAGCTAAGGAAGGAGTTGATTCAGCAAATGCCTGGTGACTGGGGTGGGGCTTTTGTGGCCTTATTAAACCTCATGATGGAAGATGGTTTTGAAGAGGAAGGGGCTGCTCTGGATGATCTGGGTAACTTAGGTTGGCATGTGGATTGGGATCCTAAAGTGCTAACACAAAGGAGGGCAGGGAGGGGAGGCTAGAGAAGGGAACCCTATCTGTGTAGCTATGAGGAAGTGGTAAGCCATGGTGGGGTGGGATGTTTTGGTACTGCTTTGGGGTTGCCCACATTCCTGCATGTTATCCTTCACCCATATTCTGTAACTAAGTCCAATGAACCATTAATTCACCAAGTTAGGCTTAGATGGAATGGTTCCTTTGGCCTCTCATTAGTGCCCTCTCTAGAGTGAGTAGACATTTGCTCATATCTCCCCCAGGAAAAGTCCGGTGATAGCAAGTCACACAGGTTTCCAGGGCCCCACCAGGCCCCCCATCGAAAGAGGATGCTCAACCCCCTTAAAGAGCTNNTNTTATTTAGTTACTTAGAAAAACAGCCCCCCCCGCCCCCCCCTCCATCAAGAACTTAAGACATCAATACTCCTGATGCTAAAACAACTTGCATCTAGTTAATTACCTTCAGGAAATAAAGCAACATAGCAACACAGTACCCACAAGCACAGTGTGGCTGTAATTAAGATAATCTTTTTGGTGGCGATGGTGTCTTTTGTTTGTTTGTGCATGGATTCTCTAATGCATCCAGAGAGCCCCTGCAGAGTTAATCACACCTGTAACCATGTGAATGATGTGGGAGAATCACTCTGAGAAATAACTCTAATCTCTTATGGCTTTGAAAGACCAAGTCCAAGGGCAGGAAGGATTGTTGCCAGCTTCAGGGCGTTGGACTTAGCAGTAGCATATGCTGAGTAAAGCAATACTGGAGTTTAAATGTGGAAATGTGCAACCATGAATATACATAGTAACTTAAATGCTCAATATGTTATGGTCTCAGTTCAGGCAATTGTAGGAAAGTGCATAATGCTTGGTCTTTTCTTTAGGTAAAAGATAACTGGGGAATGCATTGCTGAGATCCCACTTCACTGGCCTTTTGTGCTTTTATGATCAATTTTTATCATGATTGTATCTGGTTTCTTTCCTCTTTATATTTGGTGCTAGGGAAGGAACCCACAGCCTCTTCAGGCTGAGAACTCTGCCACTGAGTACATCCCAGCCCTGTATTTGACTTCTGAACATACATCTTTAAAGAAAACTAGAGACTTCATGAAAATAAAAGAGCCAGAAATGTACATTTTAATCCCACATCCCTTGACAAAACTCTCGCATTCATTACGTCCATACTCAGAAGGAAACTGCTGTGTGTATACAATGTGCATGTGATGGGCTCCACAGGAAGTGGCTTCCTGCAGGGTCATGTGATTGGGTGGAAAGGGTAGGGGAGGCTGTGATTCTCTTCTCATGAAACTGGGCACCTGAAAGCAAGATTTGGGGCAAAAGTAATGGAAACATGTTAATAAGAATGTGTTATGGTAGGNTGTCCACTATGAGGACAGATGACAGCTCCAACTGAGTGCTCCTGGAGACATAAGTTGGCAAGCTAGGGAGGGCTTCTGATAGGAATATCTCACACTGGCACTCAGTGCTTTAATCATTTCCAGAGACATTTGAGAGGCAGCGTGTCATTTAAACATTAATGAGCTGCCTCAGAGTGGGAGTGTCTCCCATTATTTCTGTGCTCAGAGCAGACCCTGTTAATTTGACAGAGGCCCTCTGCTCCTGAGATGGGATGCATCCTCACGTCTTAGCCTGATACCCCAGGCAGCCAACACCAGGACTCCTGTGAAGAGACCTTTCTGTTAACCTGGATCCAGTCAAGACCTTTCATTCTTTTCATTTGTTTCCTGCAAATATTTTTTTTTTTAATGTATGGAGGTAGGTTTTCAATACTCAGCTGTAACTTTCCTCATGATGTCTAGGGCAGTGATTAGAGTTTGTCTCCTTCTTCAGATGAGTGATACTTGGGCCTCCTTTTTCTTGATNGAGTTGGAAGCCTATTTGTTCTCAATGACCTTTAGTGGCTCCATGGGGAACTCCACAGGACAAAGGCACATGCCTTTATATAATGTCCCATGAAGCTGCTAGGTCTGGTGAGACGTCAATGACAGTGGCTGTGCCTGGGCTTTCTCATGTTCTTAGTCACATGGTGCTGAGACCCAGGGTACTGAGTAGCACTGATTATTGGCTACTGCTCTCCAGTGGATGTGGTACCCTTTCCCAAGGAAGTCTGGAGACAGTGTGGGTAAGCCCTACAGAGCCATGACTTAACACTTTTGATGAGTGGTAGAGAAATCTCCAGAAATTCTCGCCTCTTTCCTGATGCCAGATGAAGGGCATGCCAGGCATTTTTTATCTTTCTTTGAATTACTAGACATAAAGGAACAACCAAACCTTAACCATGGTTTCTTAATCAAAAGTCTGGATGACCAAGAGGAAGCTACATTTTTCATGCATTCATTATAAGCATTTTATAGATGTAATACACAAGAAAAGACCATTACTATTTCACAAAGCCTCTGAGATAGGGATCAAATTAATGAGCCATGCTCATTTCTTCTTCGCATGTGTAATCAGTCTCCCTAAGCCTGCATTGTGTCATTTTAAATCCCCATTACTTTCTTTTTGTTATGACACAATGTTCAGTTGCCCATCCTTACCTTTATCTCTGTCTACCCATTCATCCATCTATCTATCCGGGTATCCATGGATCATATAATCTTCATGGTGATAAGCTTCATAAGAGAAAGAACAATGCTTCTTCATCTATGTGCCCTTTTTGCCTCGTGAATTGGTGTCATGATTTGTTTATGAAATGTTCTCCTTAGGTTTGTGTCTTGAGGCTTCATCTCCAACATGCTCCTTTGGAAGGAGTTAGAGACTACAGAATACAGAGCCATTGTATGAGTTGCTGTTTTACTGCTGTGACAAAATGAGCAACTTAAGGAAGAAAGTTTAATTTAGCTTACAGTTCCTGGAGCAGAGTCCGTGATAACAACAGGTGAGGCATGGCAGGAGGCAGCCAGAGCAGGAAGCTGAGAGAGTGCATCTCAGCCATGAGTGCACTTGAAAGCACACAGAAAACAAAATAAAACAAACAAAAACCAGAGAGAGTAAATTGGAAGGGGGATGAGGTTATAAACTCTCAAACCCCCACTCCAACCCGTGACCTGCTTCCTTTGGTAGGCTTTACCTCCTAAATGTTCAGTAACCTTCCCAAACTGGGGGCCAAGAACTCAGATACATGAACATCCGGGGTGGCCTTTCTCATTCAGACCACCACAACCCTTTTGAGGAAGTGTCACTGGAGGATAGGCCTTTGAAAAAGGGGTCCTGTTCTTTCCCCCTTCTTACTATGTGCTTCTCTACTTCCTGTTTACCAGGAGGTAAGTACTCTCATCCTCCACTTCGTCCCTCCACTGTGATATCCACCCTCACCTCAGACCCAGANTAACACAGCCAGCTAACCATGATAGACACCATTGAAACTGTGAGACAAAGTAACCCTTCCTCCCTTCTAATGCTTTCTGTATTTGTCATGATGAAGAAAAAGAAAAAAAAAATCCAGCACAGTTTGTATTCAACAATATGTATTGAAAAATATCTTTTGCCTCTGTGTGTGTGTGTGTGTGTGTGTGTATGTGTGTGTGTTTACCTTTTTGTGCCATCTCTTTTTGTTAGAACCATACAAACCATTTTCCCCTTTGCTTTGCAAAAAGAAAAGAAATTGGAATGTGCCTTCCCTGAAGGCTCCGGAGTATATCTTTTATCGGGTTTTAGGCCTGAGTACCCACAGCAGGTAGCGCTAAGAATTTATACATCAGCTTCCTGGAAACAGTTACAGGTGCTTGCAGCCAAGTACATGTCAAAGAGGTGAAGTAGTGTTGTGTTTTAGCTGCAAATGAACTTCTTTCCTGCAGTAACTCAAAAACATACAGGGCTCCACATTATTTTCTATTATTATTTGTGTTTCATCTTCCTTATGTGAATTATTTATAATGACCAGTGTACAGTAGCAGAAAAGCCTGCAGAGCTGTGTCTGATTTTGCCTCAGTCTTTTTGGCACCAACTTAATAGTGATCATAATAAGGGATCCTCCTCACCTTAGCATCCTTGGGCCATGGTTTTTTTATTTTTCTTTTTTTATGGAGCTGCTGAAGATGCAGGGGAAAACACATAGGAAAGATTTATTTAATATAGGCTCAAGCATGTTATACTTGGAATGAAAAAAAAACAAGATTTTCAAAGAACTTAATAGCTTTTAATGAAAAAGTACTGGAATTTTTTTAAGTGTGTGTAGTAAACAAAGCCAAAAATTTTCAGAAAACATTGAAACAAATTCTGTTCTTCCTAGAAATGGTTTTCATATGTGCTATGGTGTGCATGCATGTATGTATTCATGTTTGCATNTGTAGTTGCATATGTATGTAAGGGTACACATACATGCGTGTATGTGTGTGTATAAGCTTGGAATTAGGAATATTCCTCAGTTGTTCTCCACTGTGTTGGGCCAGGGTCTCTCACTGCTGTCCACTGTATTGGGCCAGGGTCTCTCACTGCTGTCCACTGTATTGGGCCAGGGTCTGTCACTGCTGTCCACTGTATTGGGCCAGGGTCTCTCACTGCTCTCCATTGTATTGGGCCAGGGTCTCTCACTGCTGTCCACTGTGTTGGGCCAGGGTCTCTCACTGCTGTCCACTGTGTTGGGCCAGGGTCTCTCACTGACTCTGGAGCTCACTGATTTTGGCTACTATACTTAGCTGGCTTACCCTGGGGATGCAGGCAGCAGCTGAGATTACCTGCTCAGCTTTGCATGTGGGTGCTAGAGATTTGAGCTGTGGTCTTCATACTTACTAGCAGGCACTTGATCCACTGACCCATCTTCCCATGTCCCAACAAATAGGTTTTTTTTAATTAATATTATATTCCTTCCTCAACTTCAGAGATTCCTAACTTGAGTTAGGAATTNTTTTTCTTTTTGTCTGAGTCTCATGTAGGCCAGGCTGGGCCTATAATTCTGTATGTAGTCACTGATGACCTTGAATTTCTGATACCCTTGCTTTGTACCTCCTGTATGTTAGGATTACAAGAATTCACCACCATCCCCAATCTTACACAGTGCCAAAGATCACACCCAGGACTTTGTGCCCACTAGTACTGGTCATTTTTCTCATTGCTTTGACATAATTCTTAACAGCAGCAATCTCACAAAGTCAGGGTTTATTCTGGCTTATACTCTGAGGGTTACAGTCTGTCATGTAAGTATTGGTGGCTGGAGCAGGATGTTGCTGGTCACTTTGCATCTGCAGGCAGGAAACAGAGCACTATGAATGCTGGTGCCCGCCTTGCTTTCTCATGTTCATGGGGCCCATAGACTGGTGCTCCCTCATTTAGAGTGGGTCATCCCGTCTCAATTAATCTGATCTAGATAAACCTTTATAGACATTTCCAGCCACTTGTCTCCATAGCGACTCTAGATCCTGTCAAGCTGATGACCGTTGTTCACCATCACACTAGGTCAATACCCTACCAGCTGAGTTACATCCCCAGCCCCTAATTTCATAATGGGACAGTATCCCTTCCCTCTACCCTCCCTCGATCACTCCTACATTTATTAAACTATTTTCACCATGAAGAACTCGTGTTAATTCTCCCTCCATGGTGATCTTATCCTGATAGTAGAGACAGATAACAAACAAACAACTGAAAACAGTCAACTATGATAGACATTATCCAGCATTGNGCTGATAGAGCACAGAGTGAGGAAGTCACGTAGATCGTCTGGTGGTCAAGCAAGGCTTCTCTGTGGAGACAAATCCTAGGCTGTGACTATGATGATGAGAAGAGCTAGCTCCAGAGAGAGTGGAGGGAAAGAGCCCAAGAGGACACCAAAGGTGGGAGAGCTTGACATACTCGAAGAAGTCCTAGANAGCCAATTTGATGGATGAGGTGGGGACGTTTAGGAGCAAAGTTTAAAGAGGTAGACACAAGCCCTGTGGGTCCTGGGAAAGAAGTTGGACTTAATTCTAAGGTAAATTGCAGATGGTCTGTTTATTTATTCACTTTATCATAAATAGATTCCTTGATAGATTTAAATATTGAAAGGGGAGAGGAATCAAGGAAGAGGAGGGAGGACACTGGACTCAGTTAAGAGGCTATGTGTGTTCACAAGAGCTGAGAACAGTTGTGGCCTGGGGGGAAGATAGTGAGTTGGAGAGATGAGGACAAATTTGAGATACATCTTTGAGGTAGAGGACTTAGTATTCTGTGATGGATTCCATGCAAAGGAAATCAGAAAGATAGCAACCAAGATGAATCTCCAGTTTCTAACTTGAGCAACTGGGTAGGCGATGGCATTTCATGAAATGAGAAACAGAGAAAGAAGGAAGTCAGGGGAGAAGCAAGCATTCAGATTTGTGCAGCTAAGGTTTGGCCCTCTGTGGGAAGTTTAGATAGTGATATTACTGTTAAAGGGGCAGAAGATACATGGCCCTGGAAGCAGAGCCACGGGAGGCTGAAGTAGTCATGTGTAAAGATACCTGTGTTGATTGCAGTAAAGACTACATGGGCGCTGTGGACATGACGGAAATGACATCGACACAAGAGAGGAAGGGAGGCCGCTGGGGCAGGTGACTCTGAAAACGTTGCAGTTAAAGCTTCAGAAAGTGACAAGCTACCAAGGGGATTGAGAAGAAGCAGGCACCCAGAAAGCAGGAATGTACAGAATTACAGAAGGCAAGGCACAAATTTCAGCCATGTAGCAGCTAGCAGGATAGCTAGCATCATGANCCCTCTGATGAGCCAAGTCCCAAACAAACAAAAAGTTGGAGGAGGTGGTTCTGAAGTCACTGGGGACGGTTACAGTCTGGTTGTGAGTGTGGAGGCCAGGATAATGGGCTGAAAGTTCGACCATGTCGGAAGTATCCAGTGAGATGGTACCCAGGGAGGCCCTGTGAAGAGGCAGAGGTGGTCCACAGAGAACCCAGGTGAGTGGAAGAAGCACCCCGGGGTACTTTGGTTAGCTCTTCCTCCTTTCTGCTTCCTGATTAAATTTGGATCAGTTATTTTAAAAATGTTTTAAAAAGGAAAGAGAATAATGAGAAATGAAAACTCAGAACACCTAAGCAGACAACTCTTAAAAGATATTTTTCTAAAGGCCAGGCTGATGTGTTGCAAGGTAAGTTGAGGAAGCTATGAAATCAAGAGAAAATGAAGACAATTTCAGAGTCAGATGATATGCTTTTGGAAATGAATTTATACATGGGAAAGAGATATTGACTGAGGACAGAGGGGCAGGGGTAAAAAGTAAAGTTCTTGAGAAGATAGATGCCCAAACTTGCTGGATTAGGCAAAACTTTTTCAGCCAATAATGGGGATAGTGCAACTGAGACATAGGAAAAACAACCAACCAACCAACCCAGTGAGCCTTTGTTCTAGGATCAAATAATCAGCCACCAAAATTAGGGAATTAGAAAACTCAAAATGAAATACAAGTTCAAACCTTAAACTTGCCAGAGTTTTATAGACTTGCTGACATTATACTTGATAAATAATTGAACAAGTATGATGTGTGCCCGCTGAATAATGAGGACTTGGCACAGCTATGTGCACAATGCCACTTCTTCCACTATAACAGCCTCTTTTCCTGAAGAGTTAAGTTTACATGTGTGATGCTCGTTATATGCCGTGATTGCATATCCTTGTGTGGTAACTCAGTCTAAATATTTACTTTGGTTAATTAATTGATTATTGTGAAACTCAGAGAAGTCCACAGAGCTCCTAATAATTAGGATCGTGTCTTCTTCTGCTGTGGAATAATAATGCTTCCCTTCTCTGTTTGACCTACTCTGCAGGTACAAGCAGTCCATTAGAGGAGCAGACCTTCCACACATCCACACCTTCCTTTGAGCGGTCACACTGCATTTTATATTGAACATATGTTATTTTTATTTATTCTTTCACACAAGCTGGGTCAGAGTATCAACAAATCATCCTCATTCCACCTATTTCTCCAAGGCTTCCTAGAAATAGTGTTATCCGCAATATAATAGGCCATCCATTGTTTCCCCAGATTCTAGTGGTGTGCCTTCATGGAATGGGGGTCTATGCCTACACAAAGAGATATTTCTGCATAAACAAGATGACTGCACTTTCCTTTTGTGAAGTTCCCACCAGTGGCCTAATGCAACAACTTTTACTGATTAGGCATATGGACTTAATAAAGGCTCTTTTTTTAAACCTCTATGACCTCAAGTTCCTCATTAGAAAAGGGGCCAATTCTAAAACATCTTCAGATTTTCTTTTTTAAAAATAAATATGTTCTCTATAATATAATTGATCCTTGAAAGAATCAGGTATATTATGAAAAACCTATTTATTTTTTAAAAAGACAATTCTAAGGTGTCTTAGAATTGACAAAAGCCTTATACACTTTAGATATCCAGTATTGTATTAGTCANTGGAACCAAATGTCTTACAGAAAATGTTGAAGAGCAAAAAGAACTATTGTGGCTTATAGCCTCGAGAGGTGCAGTCCGTCATGGCAAGGAGGGTTTGACAGAGCAGCACACGTCATGGCAGAAGGAAACCAAGAGAAGTATGCTGGTTCTTGGTCCACTTCCTCATGTTTCTTTCATATCAATACCTACTGCCCATTGTACCTAGGCCATGGGACGTTCAGAGTTAGTTTTCCTTCTCACTTAAGCATGTCTGGAAATTCTCTCTCACACACAAACTAAAAGGTGTGCCTCACCAATCTCCTTGGTAAGTCTAAAACCTGTCTCTTATACACATCTAGATGTGTATAAGAGACAGGCCATGGGACGTTCAGAGTTAGTTTTCCTTCTCACTTAAGCATGTCTGGAAATTCTCTCTCACACACAAACTAAAAGGTGTGCCTCACCAATCTCCTTGGTAAGTCTAAATCTACTCAAATGGCCCATGAATAAAAACTGTAACAAGTTCACCTTGTGAACTTGACACCCAGACACATCACTTTAAATCATAGCATGCCAACCTCTGGCCTCTCATGTCTATATCCAGGAGTCCCTGGTCTTTAACAACTCCAACATTATGCAGAAGCCCAAGTTCAATATCTCCACTGAAACTAAAGGCAGGATTTTGCTTGTGAGTCCCTTGCTTCTGGATATTTCTAATAAAGCACAGAGTGTAACTGTTTCAAGTGTGAATAAAGTAATGGCTAGGAAGGACCCAACCCCAACAGGATCAGATCCTAATAAGATAAACATTGAATCTTGTAGGCCTATGTCTTGCGTCAGAATGTGCTATCCTGATGTGAGCTACAGGAGGCTAATTATACACCACTAGATGTGTATAAGAGACATAAGATAAACATTGAATCTTGTAGGCCTATGTCTTGCGTCAGAATGTGCTATCCTGATGTGAGCTACAGGAGGCTAAGGCAGTCCCACTTCAGCTTTGCTGTCTGTTTCCCACATAGCCTNTCTTTTGAGCTGGTTCTACTTACTAACCATGCTTTCNGTATCACTAATTCTACATTCCTTGTAGTTTTAGTTTGCTGTAGTTTCCACTGAAGCTAAGTACCCATTCAGCTTCATATTTTGTCCTCTTGAGTGCTCCTTGCAAAGATGTTGAGCCTACTAGACATTGACTGGACTCCTAGGCATCCTTCTAAAAATCTAAGTAGAAGGATTAATGACCCTATGACACTCGCATGCTGCATGCTTAGAAAAACCAATAACATGTAAATGATACAAAGTCAGCTGTCAGCTCAAGCAATATCTTGTCCACCTTGGATCTTGCCTGGAGTGGTCTGAGTACCTCCACAGCTGAACATTGGAAATACTTTCCTAGGCACCCCTTATGCANAGGATACTCCATTGGCTCTCTCTTCTCCAGAGAAATTCTTCCAAATGAATTTGGAATTTTANACCATGAAAATGAAACCCAAGTGTTATAAAAATTCCTTTTTGCCCCAGCACAAAATTATTAGCTTCTCTTTAATAACACTCTTCTCTTTAACAACTGTCAGTATCTGGCCAGACTTCATGTCTTTCAAATGCTTCGGCTCTGCTTTTGCTTCCTGTTCACCCGACTAAAAGCAGCCAGCAATAACCATGCCACAGCCTCAATGTGATGGTGTTTTGAAATTTCTTCTGCCAGATTAACTAGTCCATCGCCCTTAAATTCAGCCCCCCACAAAGTTCTNGATGTGGACAACACAGAGACAAATTCTTTGACAGAATGTTACATGAAAGACTGCTTGTCTTCNATCTTACCTGAAACTTCACAAGCACAGTCCTCACTGTCCACATTTTTTTGTTGACATTCTCGCCTTTTGAACTCGAGCCAGAATTGCACATTAAGCTCTGCTTTTAGCATTCAAGGGCTTCACTAACCTCCAAATCTTTCATAACTCCTCCTGCAGACTAGTTCCAGAGGCCTAAGAAACCACAGTCAGTTTTAATCCCAGCAACAGCCCAATCCATGTGTCCAGCTGAGGTGTTAGTTACTTTTGCCCTGTCATGATCACATACTGACAGAACAAGTTAAGAGATAAAGGACTTANTTTGCCTCACAGAGGATGCAGAGGATTCATCATGGCAGGGACATTCATGTGGAACCACTCATACATGGCAGAAAGGAGGTGGAAAGGAGGGAACACTGGTGATAGAACGACGTTCGCCCTTTTCCAGACCATCAGTGCTGCTGCTCACAGCCAGGATAGATCTTCTCCCTCTGTCAATCCTCACTAGTAATGCTCTCATACCCTCACCAAT
>LZPO01087953.1:29391-41487 GCA_001675575.1 Neotoma lepida | reverse complement strand
TTCCACGAGGAATGTTTTGCACATAGTATTCAGTAAATATTGGTTGAATGTATAAATACGCACTAAAATGGATCTCTTAAATGTAATGTAGCAGCTAAACTACGTGATCATAAACATATCTTCAGCTCTAGCTCTGTGATGATGAGGTCTAGGTGGGGTTCCTTCTGAGCTGCAGCAACAGGCTATACATTTAATATGTGGTAATATGTGATAACATATACTAGCCCTGGATAATCAAAACCAATNGCAGCCATAAACCTCCACCCTGGCCTTGNTGATCCTGAGTATAGGGCAGATACTGACTTCTACCTTAAAGGATTTGCATTTTAAAGGAATTCTTATAGAGTCTGACAAGCCAGAGGTTGTTATTGTCTAATAGAAATCTTAGTGCAATGATGGCAGCAGTACAAAATATTTGACAGTTCATCTTACCTCTAGAAACCGTGTCCATTTTGTACTTTCATGTTTAACTCTGAATATTGTGTAACTCTCAGAGATCTAAACATCCTAATTATAGATTTGATATGATGTTTTCTCTCAAGGTTAGTAGAATTTTCCCCTTGCCTTGGCTTCTTAGAGGATCAGCAGATGAGAGGAAAAGAAAACTGTGGTTAGTTCTGTGTCTATAGAGGTGTATTTCCGGTTGATACAGAGAACAAAACTTTCAATGAGCTTGAAGAAGCAAAACAATTAAACAGTGAGGCTGCTTCATTCCTATACCAGCATTTGATAGAAGAATAATACATACTGCTTGCTGTGACACTGTTATATTAGAGAAAAAAAATAAGCAGTNAAAAAGGACATAAAGAATGGTGACCAGGTCTCCAGTTTGCTGGTAAGGGAGGAANTTTATTTATTCATTCATGTAAGGAATATTTACTGAGTGCTTGCTCCAGTCCAGAAACTGTTCTGTGTATCACAAGTACATNTAAATTCTGTTTTCTGGAATGGTTTGCATTCAACTCATCCCACATTGATGTATGCCAATACAGTGCTATGCTCTGAGAACACGAATTAAATTGTTTTGGGCTTTGTCTTTGGGGAATTTCTTCCTAGAAGATAGGAAACACCCTTTAGAGATTCCTGAAAAGTGTGTGGGAGGCGGGAGGCATCAAGGAAGGCACCAGTAGTTCCTCTGGAGTCTGTTAAGATATGAATAAGTCTGTAGAGAAAGGGGATGCTGGGAAAGAGTCTTGGTAAGTGAGTAGATATTTGTTAGGACAGGCAGGTGGGGAGTGGAGACAAGGACTATAAGAGCAGAGGCGGGGAGTTAGGAAACCTCAAGGAAGAGCCAAGGAACAGTAAGAATTTTAAGGTCAGGACAACTGCTAGGCCAGATAATGTAGAGACTTCCTTGGCACTTGAAGACTTTTGCTCCTTTTTTCCCGTAAACTATAGAAAGCATTTGAAGGGTTTTTAAGAGGGAGAGTTACTTGAGCTCTCTTGGCTTTTAAAGATCATTGTTACTTTGGTGCCACTAGGAGAATGAATTAGAGGAAGTGAGATTAGAGCCCGAGAGACAGTTAGGTGGCTACTTCCCAGTTTGGACAGATGCTGCTGCCGACTGAACTCAGCTATCAAAGGGGAAAGGAGAGGCAGGAGTAAGAACCAGAAATGTAAGGACAGGGTTTAGTGAGTGGGTCTGGGAGACAGAGGGAGTTAGGATGAGGGAGGCTTAAAATGGCTTTTTTTGTTGTTTACTGATTTGAGTAAAGGTGTAGATGTTATTATTAAAATGTATACAGGCAAAGTAGTTAGCCCTAGACTTAGCAGGGGATATGGACTTTCAAACTGTCAAAATCTGAAGCTCAAGGAACAAGTCATGATTCTTTAAATATATGTCAAAAGCCAGGAAGAGGAGGAAGAACAAGGACCCTAAGTGTTTCATCAGCTCCTGCCCAGGCCTTCTATGTCTCCTACANAGACCACAAAGCAGGGAGGAGAGCAGATTCATGGTCTTGGGTGTGAATTTGGTTCAGGGATTGACTTTGTGGTCTGGCCAGAGACTTGAGTGTGACATTTATCAGCATGANCGCTGGGTAGTTAAGCTCACAGGCACGGGGAAGCTCATTCAGCGGTGTTTATACATGTCAAAGGATTGAGAACTTTGAGTATATTAGGGTGTGTCAAGACAGAGACCGCTCAAATGCCTTCACTGAAGGACCTCCCAAACACTGAGATCAGAAGCGGGTCCACCACCTGCAATAGACCCTTTGAGTTAGTAGGCTTAAATCAAGATCTAAAACATGGGGTTTGTGAAGGAGAATGACACAAAATGAGTTAGTGTGTGACTGAGCTGTAACTTTCCTGGGTGAAGATCCAGAATGCTTTGACTGAGACCATCTGCACGGACCATGGAGGGCCTGTCAGAGGAACTGCTGTGATCCTTATGGGCCTTGTCCTTTTCCATTCCCACTGGTTAAAATTGAAGGTTTAGGTTTTTGCTCTTTGAGCATCAGATTTTGATGCCAGTTGATATATATCTATTTCTAGTTATGAAGTGCTAGGGCTTAATTTTGTCCTCATATTTTAATGGCTTACCTCCAGAACACCAGCTTCCACACCTGTACTTACACCTCTTTGATGGTACTAATTCAGTGTTGTTAGTATTAATCTATCCCATGAAATGTTTTTTTTATCTAACTGTCCCTGTAAGGATGGAGGTCTCACTTACTCATCACTGCACTGTGTATCAAATACAGTCCATGTCCAGTTAACTGCGAAGAAAATAAATAATTACTTATGGAAGTGGTATCCTAGTGTCCCTTTATATGCCAACACATTTTATAACACAAATCTTAAATAGTCTTATTAATAAAAGACATGGAGCCAGATATTGGGGTAAATTCTGAAAGATCAGAGAAATAGAACAAGCCACAGCCAACCTCACCTTGCCAACTCCTCAGCTGATCTTGTTTNCTCAGACTGCAGGCTTCTGAGTCCTCACCAGAATGAATCTCAGCTGAACTGCTGCTAAAAGGCCTAAAAGCTTAAAAGGCCTCTAGTTCCTGGTCCTCACGCCTTAGATACCTTTCTGCTTCCTGCCATCACTTCCTGTGATTAAAGGCCTGTGTCTTTCCCAAGCAAGACAGGAAATCTCAAGTCCTAGGATTAAAGGCATGTGCCACCATTTTCTGGCCTCTATGTCTATCTAGTGGCTGTTCTGTTTTCTGAACCCAGGAAAGCTTTATTAGGGTGCACAATATATTAACCCCAACATTTTAAAGTTGTTACAAGTGCATTCTCCTTGGACAGGAAATCATTTTATTATCCCTACTTACCAAAAAGGGATGTGAGCTGAGGAGATGACATGGCTTGAATGAGCTTACTCAGCCTGGAAGAGATGGGACTAGCAAAGGAAGGGATGGGCTTCCCCATCCCCAACCCTTTCCTTTTCTCTCTCTCTGCTGCAGAGCCTTCCCAGGAAAATGCCCTGACAGGGAGCAGCAGAAAGTGCTGAGCTCTTTGGAGAGGTATGGAGTAAATGAGACTTGCCTCAGAACAGGGAAGCTGGGAATAGAGGTGAAAAACTACATCCACGGCCAATTTTGTCTAGAATAGCCTGGAAACCTAACATGTTATAGAGACACCACTGAGCTCAGCTTTCCGCGGAGAGCTGGTCAGCAGTAATTCCAGCATTATGTGCTCTCAGGCCTGTGACCACAACATAAACACCAGTGAAAGCGATCTTACGGTCCACTTGTGCACTCCCGTTGAAAATGCAGGTAAGGTTGTGAAGCACAGGGACACTGGCAGCCTGAGTTGCAGGGCAGGCGTTAAATATTCATCTTGAGAGGGGATCACTGGGGTTTATAATAGGACTGACTGCTCGCCAATTTTATTTTCTTGGTTCACAAAAGAGGCTTCAGTGGAAATAAACTCCAGGTCCAAGTTTTAAAAATTTCATGCTAAGGGGATATAAATGTTATTCACCATGGCAGAATTCGGTAAGCTTTCAATAATGAGCTAGTGAGGTGGAGTTCTTAGAAGGTCAGTGCTGCCATGGATGAATGTGACAGGGACGTGACAAGGGATGAATGTAATGGGAAATTCCCTTCTACTATTTGGGGGAGCAAGGGCTCTTCATTTAGATTCTGTAGGGTGAGGCATAAGGAAAAAATATTGGGGCAAGCTTTTGATATTTAGGAAATGCATACAGCTTTAGCTCCCAAGTCCCTACTTCTAGGTAATGAGCACTCTGTTGGTCCAGTGCCTTGGGATCAATCCCCTCCTTGCCATTGCCAAGCAAGGGTATATTACATATCACAAAAGTTAATGATGGCAGGGAACAAATGCTTATGTCTCCTTTCGTAATATCTTAGGAGCTGGAGTTTCTCCCCATGCTTCCTGGTGTTTATACACACCAGAGTCTCTGAAAAGACTTGTACATATAACAATTTATTCTAAAATCCCGACATTTAGTTGTTTAGTTACCTCTCCCAGGGCAGACATTTCCCCCCCCAAAGGTCTTTGGAAAAGGGGAAGCCCTTATGTTGGCCATAATCCCCATGAAAGGGGGGCACCAAACAACATCAGCTCACTTTTTCCTGCCATCCTTCACTCATCTCCCTGGTGAGAGAGCACACCTCTGGTCTGTTTTTCATAGGCTTATCAGGCATCAACAAGAAACAAACACAAAACCTGAGTATTCTGCTGAATGACCTTCCTACTGCATTATCTTTGTGTGTGTAGGAGAAAGTTTTGTCTGGTTGCCGCCCGGCTCCCACNGCTGCTCAGACCTAAGTAAACACACAGAAGCTTATATCATTTATAAAATATAGCCTAATGACTCAGGCTTCCCATTAACTAGCTCTTACATCTTAAATTAACCCATTTCTATAAATCTATGTCATCACATGTTCTGTGGCTTTACCTGTGTGCCATTACATGCTGCTCTCTGGACAGCGGGATGGCATCTGCTCAGCTCTGCTTTCTTCTCCTCTCTCCTAGTTAGAATGTCCCGCCTAACCTTATTTTGCCTCACCATTGGCCAAACAGCTTTATTTATCAACCAATCAGAGCAACACACATTCACAGCATACAGAACAACATCACCAGCATTTCCCACCCCCCTTTTTTTTTATTTAAAAGGAAGGTTTTAACTTCAACATAGTAAAATTACATATAATAGAACAGTTATCAAGCAAAAATTACAGTATCTATTTATATTTGGCAAAATTAAAGAAAATATTTTATCTATCCTATATTTGTGAGTCTAAAGTTTTATATCTAATTTATCTTTTATTATAACAAAGGAAAACTATAATTATAACTATCTAGTCTTCAACTACATCAAAGACCTCAGAAGGATATAATACTACCTAAGTAAACAGGAAGAGCATTGTAAGCAACTTTCAAAAATCTAGAATGACAGAGACTGTCTGCCTGGACAGTCACCCAAAGTTCCTCTGTATTATTGGGGCATCCATCTTCAGTCTATAGGCCCAGGGTTTCTCAATCATTTTTCTCTACATCCTGTAGAATGTTTTGCAGTCTCCTCTGTGAAGTAGGAACCTGAAGTCACCATCTGGTCTTGCAAAGTTCAGTGGTCACCTTTCAGTCGATACATTTTGTTAAAGCAGTCCAGGCAAGAANAGTTTCTTGCCCAAATGGCTGTTTTTGCCAAGAAGATAAATTCCGTATGGAATGTCTTCGATGCCCATTTTTCTCTTTGAAGTAAATCAGTGCTGCCAGGAGCAGACGTGTCTCACTGTCTAGAAAGTCTAAGTTTTTAAAACATTTTAAATGCCATATTCTGTAGGTCTTTGAAGTGTTTGAAGATTACTTACCTAATTGAATTATATCTATGTATACCTAAAAAGCTTAATTATCCATTACAATTCAAATGAGTTACATAAACATAATACCTTAAACAAGAGTAGAAATATACATAAAGTATAACAAAATTAACTTTAAATTTGTATCAATAAACTAAAATCTATACCAATGTAAAACATTTTAAACAAGTTGCTTTTTAAAAGTAGATTNAACAATCTACCCTTTTATCCTATCATATCTATATCCTATATTTCCCTATTATGTGTGTGTGTCCATTTTACAGTGCCATAATGGAAAATCCTTGAAGGTAGCCATCACACTTCTCCATCATTTATATTCCATAGCACATACCTATTGGGAAAGTTTATTAAGTATTAGATACAAAGCATTACAAAACTTCAATGGGACTCCAGAAGTACTTTATCCTCTTTTTCAATTTTATTATTATTTTTCTTTTTTAGCGGCTGTTGGAAATAGGAAAAGGGAGGGTAGTCATTAGGTGGGGGAAAGACATTTCTCTAAATGTCAATATTTATGAAACGCCATTTTAAACCTTTATAAATGATTATCTTCCTCAGTACTGATGAGGCAGTTTCACAATGCTGCTCAATTTATTTACTCAGGAGACCAATTTATTTCAGTACCTCTGTACTAACTGTTTGCATTGACATCTAGGTCTGCTTTGAGCAAGCAACTGTGACAAGTTGTTTATTGAACTGTAAACAGGTATTGTCTGAATCTAAACAATGGCTTTATCTAATTAGGAGACCCTGGGCATCATCTTAGCCCCATGTGGCTATTCTAAGCCAGCCTAGCATCTCATACAGATCTCCCAGGCCTTTTAAAATCTCCTTGTTCACAGTAAAACCCTTCATCACAAAGTGAAGAATAATCCTCATTTGTCTTTTTACTGTACATACTGGTGTTTTGTGCAATAAGAAAAAAAGAAAGAGAAAGAATAAGAAGAAAGGACAACTGCCTGNAATAAACTGAGCCAGGGTGGCCTGGTTTAGAATGGTTGAATTAGAAAAGGAAAATATGAATGAGATATAAAGAGGAGTATGAATAAAGATGACTGGGTTTGTTGCCTAGGAGGTAGAAATGCCTTGTGTAAACTAGAACGTGCCTTCCGACCCGGAGGACTCGAGGAAAGCATGGTTGTGGAGTTTTCAGGGAACACCCAAACGCGGGTGTGGTTGTGGGAAGCACATGAGGGGCTGGAGTGGAGTCAGTTCTCTGGGCTCAGACTGAAAGAGGACATGTTCAGAAGCACTCGGAAGCCTTGTCTTTCTCTTCCTGGCTATTGCTTTGGGTCTGAAGATGCTAATTGAACATAGCAATCAATGTCTTTTGTTTTCAGCTGCTGCCACTCCCTTGCAATGCTTTGCCCAATGCTGGGGGAGAGTAATGAGGGGGCACTCTTAAGAAAGCTTCACTGTACCGTAGTTACTATTATTACAGTTGCCTCTTGGAACAGAAGGATTAACTGCAATTTTAAGGGGGAAAAATGTCATTAAAGTGAACTTTTCCAAATGTGAGGCCAAACAGAGAACAGAGAGAGCTTTCTAAATAAATAACTAAATGAATACAAAACGGCCCAAGGAAGCTCCACTGGCCTACACCAAAAAGAAAATGCTGTGGAAAGTGAGCAAGGTGATGTATTATTTTTTCAGTCACTGTATAGACATTGTTGATTTCATCATAAAGCCACCTCTTTACATTCTTTTTGTCTCTCTTCAGGCATTCGGAGTAGCTTTCCAGCTTGCTTTCTTAACAATTTGTGTAATTGGTTTCGCTCACAGAGGCCCAATTGGTAGGCTCATTGTGAGGGCCTCATGAAATATGAATCTATTTAAAAATTAATAGTAGATCAATATTAATTCAATAAAATATTTTAATCTGAGGTATGAATATTTCATACCTTCACATAGACATGCAGATTTCAAAAGCCGTTTTGTGTTTCTGACAGGCTGTCCAGTTTTGCCAGGACGGCATTGAAATTATTCCTCCTTGCACCATGNGCTCTGGGCTCTCTCAGCTAGAGCCACCCAGGTCAATGGTGATGTTTATTCAAACTGCTGAGGGAATGCAAATAAGATGTATGTCACAGAGCAACCCAGGGAAATTTACCTTGTTTAATCGAGTTTATAGTTTCNCCTGTCTCTGCTTGGAATCCACCTAAAGAGAACCTCACATCGTCGTGTAGGTTAATCCTTGTTCACACCAGGTTTGACTCATATCAAACCTGGCATGCTGAGGCACCCGAAGGCTTCTCTGACAAGGGCCTCTAAAGAGATGGACTGCCACTTCTCTCATCGAAATGAACCAGTTGCACCTGGCTGATAAAACCCGAGGTTTACCAGAGCAGACAGGCCCCAGCTTAAACAGGCTTCTCTCTCTACTGCCATCCCCTGTGCCACTTGAAGCAGTCATCTCTCATGTCAGGTGTCATCAGCTGAAACAATAGAGTGGCGTCCGAGTTCAGCTGAAAGGAAGGTGATGGCAGATGGCAGACAGGCCATGCTCTCCTGATCAGTGGGGCTGGGTCTAAGGCATCACTCTGCCTCAATTCCAAGAGGCCAGTTGAGACTCCAGGGGTGGAATAAAGCCATAAAGGCTTAGAACTAAGGTAATGACAATGAATTAGGANGAAAAATGGTCTCAGTGCTGATTGAATACGAGANGCATTGGGCAATGGCTAAAACAACAATTTTCATCCTGTTGGGGCTTCTACCTCCGTTTGTCTTTAATATATGTCTTTACCACCTGATACCTAAGTTACACTGGCTCTCCATTAGGAAAACTAAAAGCTGAATANGTTAAGAATTCTTTGACTGTAGTTTCTTCTTGAGGGAGCAATGGTAAATGNTTGAATTCCTGAGGATTTCTATGCTCCGGAGAACAAGTCTACATAGGTTAGCATAACTCCAAACTGGGAAACAGACATGAACACAGTAAAGGATTCAGGGTAAGATGCCTAACAGACATGAATTGAGTCCGTCACATCTCCGTGTTTCTCTAGGGTCCTACAAAGCCTTGTATATAACAGCATCACCCCCTCCCCCTCTCCTGGTGTATATCTTGCTGAAGGAATAAACATGTATACAGTTGTTTCTGACACTTAATTTGCCTTTGCAGTGTTTGTGGTACACAAAGCAGGTGTATTTCAAACGGTGCCTTGGAATGATATATACTCTCAACTTTTTTGTAATTTATTATCGTATTTTCCTTTTAGAGGAGAAGGTTGAAGANGTGTACTGTGGTCGTATATCCAAGCTAAGGGCATGTCACTGCATCAATCAGTCCCCATGACANGACTCTCCTCTCTGTGTGGGAGTACACCAGTAATAAATGTTCCTTTAGAGGGGTCCCCTGGCACCTCTCTTCCATTTCTCCTTATTTGATAAGTTGGATTATTTCTGACTATAACCATTGGGTTCCCTGGTCCTTTCCCCCAACACTATTGAGTGGGAGATGTGTTCAATACACACAAAAGGGGCCCAAGTTAGCTATCAAATAGAAGTGGTATTGATAGGTTGACCAGCTGTTCTGTTTTGCTCAAGATGATCTTAGTTTCATCACATCCCTAGCAATCCCTTATCCCAAAGCAAACAGGAGTAGTTGGTGACTGTAATGGGGGAGTGGAAAATGTCACCCAGCCTCCTCACATATTGAATATTTGATTCACAAATGATAGCACTACTTGGGGCAATTATAGAACTTTCTGGACAAACGGCTTTCCTGGAGGAAGCACGTCACTGGGGGCAGGCTTTGAGAGGTTTTNGTTTAGCTCCACTTCCTGCAGCTGAGATGTGAGTTTGAGATGTGAGTTCTTAGCTTCTTACTCCCCAGCCCATTGCCTTTTGCCATGTTACCCCCATCATTATGGACTCTAGCTCTCTGGAATCCTAAGCCAAAATAAACTCCTTCTTCCATCAGTTGCTTTTGGTCATGGCATTTTGTTACAGAGACAGAAAAACAATTAATACAGTCCCCCTAACCTTGGCACTTGAGATGCCAGGTTTTTAATCTGGCATCTGTAGGTTTCAGGTGAATGCTACATTTCTGGAAGCTACTTGAGTTGGGAGACCAAGAAATATATAACAATATGTAAATTATGGTCACATAGTTTAGAGATCACTTTCCTGATGGTCTTTTCCACATACATTTATGTTTAGTGAATATAGTAATTTTACATATCAATGGGGTTTGATGTATTTCCAAGTATGCCTACATCAAGTATGGGTCATGTCCAATTCTTCTTCTTCCATTCTCTCTCCTCCTGCCCCCCTTCCCTGCACCTTTTCNAGCACCTAGTAATCACTATTTTATTTTCAGGTTGACTTATTTATTTTTTTTATTTTTAATTTTCTCAGTTTTCACATGTGAAAGAGAATATGTTGTTCTTTCTTTTCTGTGTCTTGCTTGTTTCACTTAATGCAATGTCCTGTTCCATCCATTTTTGCTGCAAAGAGCATTTTCCTATTTTTCTTCTGGATGAATGAGAGAATCCATTGTGTGCATATACCATAATTTCTTTATTTCTCCATAGACACCAAGGCTGACTACATAATTTAGGTCTTGAGAACAGTGCTACAATAATGGTCATAGAGATGTCTCTCCTGNACATTGACTTTCTTTTGGATGCATATCTAGAAGTAAGAGAGTTGGACTATATGGTAGTCTTATGTCTTGGGAACCATCATACTCTCCACAGTGACCCATTGAGATCCACAGACAACATTTTGAATTCATTTTCAAGAAGGACTTCTAGCCTAGGNAGCACTCATTGACTAGCAGACTGGAGTTGACCCCACTGCACAGGATAGCCCCACGTAGAACCAGGTTCTGAACCAAAGTCCTCTAGTTTAATCTCTTGAAGAGGCCACTCTGTGGTTAACAGAGACTCAGGTGATCACAGCATTGCCTCTTCCCCTAGGCCTGTGGCTTTGTGGGTGAGGCTGCCATTGGCTTTTGGGGAGACCATCTGAGCTATTACAAAAAACCTCCTAGTTGCAATGCCTTCCTTTTCCCCCCTTCTCTCCAACTTTTTCCACCTACTACCATCTTTGGAGTTGACTCCGCCTTTCTCCAAGAAGTTGAAAATCAGCTTCTCCCAGTCCTCCCTCCTCTCTCTCTTTCTCTCTGTATGTGTTTGTGCATGTGTGTGCATGTGTGTGTTGATGCCTAGTTGTGTGCTTGTGTGTACACATGCTAGTATATAGGCAAAAAGAAGGACCCACAGGCCTCACTCATAATCTTGCATCTTTTCTTACAGATCTTTTTACCCTGAAACTTGTCTGTTTCTTCTAAATCATCTAGAATTCTCAAAGGAAAAGATAATTCATTGTCCTGTTGCCTAAAAGCAGCTGTTGCAGATGTTTGGAGAGAAGGTGTATGTAAATATCCCGAAGGTATGACACTTTAAAGAATGACATGCTATTTAATAGTAAATGTTTGGATTTTCCAAAAATATAATTTTTTCTGTAAATCAAGAGCTGTATGTCCTACTTGGGAAACCAAAGTGAGGCCCTTATTAGCTCAGCCTCATGAACTCAGGCAGGCAACAACTTTCTGCAGCTTTGTTCTCGTTAATTAGAAAGTGGTATCATGTCATGTCTATCATGCAGGGTTTGAGGGAGGTTTGTTTAGGAGTGTCGTCGTCACTATTCTATTGCTGTGAAGAGACACCATGACCACGGCAACTCTTCTAAAAGAAAGCATTTGACTGAGGCCTTACACTTTCAGGGGCTTAGTCCATTTTTATCATGCAGAGGAGGCCAAGCAAGTGTGATGCTGGGGTTCTAGCTGAGGGCTACATCCTCATCTGCAGGCTGAGCTAGAGACACTAGGCCTGGCAGGGGCTTTTGAAACCTCAAAGCCCACACCCAGNGACATNCTTTCTCTAACAAGGCCACACCTCTTAATTCTTCTAATCCTTTCAGTTAGTGCCACTCCTTGGTGACTAAGCATTCAAATATATGACCCTATGGGGACATTCTTATTCAAACCACCACAAGTAGTATATAAAGGGACAATCTTTGACACATGATAGTGGCTCTGTAGGGTCAGAGATGTGGCTCAATTGATAGAGTGTTTGCCTAGAATGCATGAGATTCAGGGTTCAATACTCTGCACTGCATAAAGCAAGTGTGGTGGCACAGGCCTGTAATCCAGACACTTGTGAGCACATCAGGAGGATCAGAAGTTAAAGGTCATTCTTGACTGTATAAGGAACTGGAAGCTAGCTTGAGCTAGAGACCCTGTTTTACAAAAAAGATACTTTTGATATGGTAATGTAGCTTAGTTGGTAGAGTG
>LZPO01087952.1:22199-39976 GCA_001675575.1 Neotoma lepida | reverse complement strand
AGAAATCCCCTTTACTGGTCACCATGGTCTGCCTGGCTGGGAGGGGCATATGAGATTTTCCTAAAGTCTGGAACAAATGTGTGTCCTTGCTGGNTATGTGGCCAGCCTTGGTCCCAGTACTTACCACAAAAGTATATTGCTGATGGGAATTTGTCATGAACTCTTCATTGCATTCCCCAATGCACAGGCGTACAGGCCCAGATGTAGTGCCCATAGGGGCACGACCCATCTCACAGACGATCCTGAGAAGACAGCAAACCTTCCAGTGAGAGGCTTGACAAGGCTGCAATCCCTGCTCATTTGCTCAGCATTCAGTGAGTGACCCTTGTCAAAGCCATGATCATTGTCTTGCTATAGTGCTGGACCATGATTCAGTTTAGAACCCATATGACCATGGGTATAGTGCTGGCTGCCTGGGCTTTGTCTTATCTGCACAGTGAGAGGTTAGACNTAATTATATATAAAAAGCTGTAGGTGCCTCTGATATACCATGTAGCCTAATTCTACTACCATTCCTGCAAGCACTTAGTGCAGTGCCTCACCATTTTTAGGATTGGTGGAATAAGATCAACAGTGATTGAGGGGCAGTACTTAGTTGGTGTTTTTTCCTATGCAGCTCTCCCTAAGAGCATAGGTGAGTGATTATTTGTCACACTGGCTGATTCAGCTGTAGTCTCTTTCCTGCAGTGAGCTTTCAAAGGGGCTAGATAATCTGGTGAGATAATGTGTGCATCCAAACAGCGTCTTCCAGCACAATGGCAGAAGTGNAGGCCCATGGAAGTGGGTGCAAAGGTGGTGTGGTTGAGTTCATTAGTGCCAAGTGACACTTAATCAGGGCTGAGCATACTCAGTGGGTGACATGGCCTTGGTTAGAAGTTACATCTCACACTGGCAGGCAGGCTGGAGGAAGATGCTCTGTACTTTTTCTGCAGGCCAGATCAATACCCCCTGCTGATTCCCCTGGCTCCTGAGATAAGTTACTGAAGAACATTCAAACACTGGTCCCTTAAGCCACAATGCCTTACAGAAAGGGTGGGTTGTAGGGGATGAATAGCATTGAGGAAATTAGACTTTGGGGGTCCTTGCCACGAATACTGGGCCTGAGGTCAGTAGGAGTCCTATCAGTCTCAGCAAATAAGGGGCCAGGAAAGGAGGAAGGAAAGCCTCTTGTTGCCTTCTGAGAGCATTTCAGATTGCAAGAGCAGTGTCCATGCTAAGCTTGCTTAGTGGGGAGNCAGGAAAGCAAACCCCCTGCCCACTAATCTCCTGTATTATCCTGTCACAGTGGGAAGACCTGTGTTTAACAGAGCAATGCTTATCTGAATAGTTTCTCTAGGAAAGAAGGTAATTAAACAGATTTCATTTCAATGTAATAAAACTTGCATGAAACAGATCTCTCTCTCTCTCTCTCTCTCTCTCTCTCTCTCTCTCTCTCTCTCACACACACACACACACACACATATACACACACACAGAGCATGCCAGTGGTCTCCATCTCCTTTATAACAGTTAATCCTCAATAAGTACTTTGACTCCTGGTAAATATTTACTTAACATACAATAACTATCTTATTATGTTTANCATATAAGATGCAACAAGAAAGCACTTCAGGGAAGAATGTTCTCCCTTTACTTTATGAATAAATAAATTCATTATGAACCCACATAAGCATGACAGTAACAATCAATTAGTTTTGGCATTAGGAAGCATCTGAGAAGCTTAATCTAAGGTGCTGTGTTTGGTTATTTTCATGCTGCTACTTGCTTGGAGTAACAACTCAAATACTGTTTTTTGGTGCTGGACCTTGCTTTTGTTTTGGGGCCCCTGACTTTCTACAGCCCACCCTTTAACTCCTAAAATAACTCTAAAGAGTCAGCTAATTCTTGAGGGCAGTGAGTGTGGGGACTGGGAAGCAGATGAGCCTTTCCATTTCTTCTAATCAAGGGCTGGCTCTTTCCTCATTCATGGCCTGTGAACACTCTGTGGGAGAAATCTACCACAGGAAAGGGAGGAAGAAATTATTGTAGGCTTGAAGTGTGGAAAAAGGAAATTGAAAGACCTCTGAAGGTTACCGGCAAGACTGAACTCTTGTTCTTGGACCTGTTTCAGAAAGGAGAAGGTCTAGTCCAGCCTGTTCAACTGTCCATGGAGGGCTTAGGAATGGGCTGGGCTTAGGAATGTCTTCCTAGGTTCTGAACATTTTCTTGCTTGGGGTTCATGTTCCAAAAGCTAAGCTTTATGTATGGAGCACCTGGGAGAAAAGTGATAGGAGATGGGGCCAACCCAAGTGTCTGAACTGAGTACCTGCAGCTGGCTCTGAATGCCATGCTTGAATGGGCCTGAGGCATGCTGTCCTCATTTAGCAGCTGAGCTCTGTCTCACCTGGAGTGTGAATAGGGAGAGGCCTGGGGTCAGCAGCAGGCTATGTAAAAGGGTCTGCATGGCCATGTCCGAGAAGTTAGACTGGAGTTTTCAGGAAATCAAGCAGCATTGTGGGTGGAATGGAACTATCTCCCTCTTTTCCTCCTTTACTTGTGAGCCCCATAAGGCAGGATGGAGANGACTTGAGTGTTCANAGGACACCTGTCTAAGCTTAGGGAGATGAGTTACAGAACTAAGGGTGCTGCAGAAGTGAAAGGACTATATAGAAGAATAAGGATTGTGCCACATTAGAATATATAGCTTAATGACAAGAGCTATAGCTGCTAATGGCAGAGGCAGCACACAAGATGGGACCCCATGCTACCTCAATCCTCTGTTCCAGGAAGGGTCTTATTATTTCAGACTTATAGATAACCAAGATTCAGGGATGCTGCATGGTTTATTTAGGGTCACATTCCGGCAAGTGGGGGAGCCCTGACTGAAAGATAGGTGAGCCCCAATCTCAAGTTTGTGCCTTTGATCACTCCATTTTGTGGACACCGGCTTATTTATTTATTTATTTATTTAGGACAAAGTCTCACTACATTTTCCAGGCTNGGCTCAAATTTCTGGGTTTAAGCAGCACTCCTGCTTCAGCCTCCTGAGTAGCTGGAACTATAAATATGTGTCATCACACTTGTCTCACATGCTGGATTTAGTAGAATGCTCTGGGTACTCTAAGGGGGGAGCAGCACAGGCATTGTGGTAGTGACAGAAGATTTTGGCAAATATAGGAGACAACTCTACTCATTTTCTAAGGTTCTGAGAGTTAGTCACTTGATGTCTCTTCTTCTTGGCTATGGACCACCACAGGCAGTAGGCTATATATCACTTTTTCCCCAAGCCTCATTTGTATTCTCTGGTTTAATTTCTGGGAGGCTACCCAATTTACATGTCCTCTGTGCTCCTGGTGGCTCCTAGGCTCCCTAAGTATTATTAGGAGGCAATGACTAATGATGATAAAGTTTTATCCTTATAAAATGGGTTGGGCCAAACAACTATCCAGTTTCCATTTGAAGATTTGACTATTAGTTGACAGAGGGCTTCTGAAATCATATTAGTGCCACCAATAAGCTTTCTAGTTGTGTGTCGGGGGGTGTTGTGGGTTCTGTGAGTCAGACTGCTCTAGCCTCCTGAGCACCACGTGGGGGCACTGTACACATCAGCTGTTCCTAGTTTACAGATGGACCATTTGAGGATCAGGGAGCAAAATGACTTGCCCAGTGCTATTCAGTTCATCAGCAGCTGAACTATAGCTTGCCCCCCAGGCTCCTGGCACCAGCTCAGTTTTGTCATTATCCCCATACTACACCATCTCCCACAGACATGCAAAGCTGGTGGCTCACTTCCTGAATCGTAAGCTCAGAGATCCAGCACCCAACCAGCTGTGTTTGAGTTCACAGATAGAGCAGATGAGAGTGAGGTCAGATGAGAGCAAGCCCTTATATCTCTGGAGATGCTGAGTTGAAATTTGGACCTGCATTCCACTGCCCAGAAAATGTCCTGTGGCTAAATCATCTTGCCCTCCACAGACATATGGGGTGTTGATTGCAGGACTAATCAGGGCCTTTAAACCAATATTAACCTAATTGTGGAATGATAGATGGCAGACACAAGCATATGGTGAATCATTACCACACCCGCTAATGCTGCTTGTGCCCAGGATTCTGTACTGAGCCCAGTTAGCCAAATTCATCTCTTGCAGACATCTGTAACGATTGCACCTGCTGCTCACTGCCCAGGATGGAGGCTTAATAATGTTAACGAACTCTGAAACCTTAGGAGTGGTAATGAGCCTGGCACAGCTGGAAACCAGGCTGCAACTAGTGAGGCTTGGGGTGGTTGGGTGTTGTTCACTGCTTCCTGTCTATCCTGTGCCTGAAGCAAGGAAAGGGGCAGCTTTCAAGGACCACCATCAACCTCAACATGCCTGGAATGATTGCCTCCCCAAGGTCTTTCCACAACCACACTTCCAGTTCATCTGGGTACTTTCTTCCCCACAGCCCTGGGTAAAGAAGTATACTTGACTTCATAAACAGAACTAAAATTTCTTGCAGTCCATTAGATGAAGGTCAAAGACTAAATAGCTTGCTGAAGTCTCAGGGCTGGTTAGCAGAGGAGCCAATGTCAAAACAGTTTAATTCAAACCTTGGGCAAGTTTTGGGTCCAGTTGCCTCAAAGTTCACACTCCTTACCCTAAAGTCTGAGTCTTTCAACAAGACCCCCAAGTGGGACCATGGCATGTTCCTGAGGTCTAGGTGGNTTTGGGGTCTGTGTGGCCAAGTGCCAGGTTCAGCTTGGCAGGGCACAGAACTCTAGNTCATGTGAGCATGAGGCTTCCTGCAGGTGGTCCTGGCTCCCGAAGTATTTGCCTTCTAATGTGGTTCTGCAGAAGTACTTACTTATGCCTTCCTGGTTGCCTTTCTGTAGGCCTAGCCACCACTCCCTCAAAGCTCATTCCTTATGAGCTAAGGTTGTCAGTGAAGAACAGGACCTGGAGAATCAGAGGGTTCAGGCCAGCTTTATTTCCTCCTCACCTGTGGCCAGTGGTTCTTACACAGCCCCAAGAGTCTGGGAATTTACTCNTTCTGCCACTGACCCTTCTCTGAGCTATGCTAGAATCAAGGCCCTTTGAGGTTCAGAGCCATGGGTGAGTCATGGAGCCAGGCCTGAGCTAGGAGTTAGGAGATTTAGGGTTAGATTCTACCATAGGGTTTATTTCCCAAGTGACTGGAAAAAAATCATTTCATGTTTCCCCAACTTTTGCTCTTGCCAGCTTTTACAATAATTTACTTGCCAGAGGTTAGA
This sequence comes from Neotoma lepida, assembly GCA_001675575.1. Lineage (NCBI taxonomy): Eukaryota > Metazoa > Chordata > Mammalia > Rodentia > Cricetidae > Neotoma > Neotoma lepida. The sequence continues at coordinate 34,746 of LZPO01087952.1, read as the reverse complement.
ATAATTAAAAAAAAAGAGATAACAAATGGGAAAATGTTCTTGCTAAAACTTGCTGATGGAAAATAAAGGGATGTCATTTTTATGGCTACCATTGAGGACTGGCTCTGGGGAAGCCTGAGGCTGCAGAGGAACAGGGTAAGAGAGAAAAGCCTGAGTTCAAGTCAAGCTATTATCAGCTCCTGACAAACACAGAGCTTCATACTCAGTGGATGAAGGAGACCTTGACCCAATGTCACATGACAAACCATGAACAATGATGTAGTGGCTCTCTTCCCTTGTTCTTCCTCTTTCAACCCCAGCTTCTGGCCTACTTCCTGCCCACCAACTCACAGACTGTAGTTTCTACTGCCTAGGGAACACNCCACATTGGAACATATGTCACTCCTGAGCTCACCNGCCTGCCCGCCACTACATGCCTATTTTCTAATTTCCAGCTGACATTTCCCTTAGTGAAATAAATGAATCTGCTCCAGTGGAGGCCCTGTTCAGATTAAGCTGCTGTCAGAGCCCCATGCACGAAACAAATTGTTGCCCACAGCCTACCCTGTAGGATGCATTTCAATGGGGGCCAGTAGGAGGGGCCAAGAGGTCTCAGAGGGGCTTTCAACATTCATGCCAGCAGGCAGGCAAAGACTAAAGGAGGGCAGCATGGGCACCTGGCACCCCAATGCCTGAGGGGACTAGGAACAGGGAAGCAACTGGAAAGGCCCTCTGAGGGCAGAACCACTCTGGAAAGGCTTCTTGGGGCATTTTCCACAGGAGGAAGTGACATGAAAGATGGTTGGGAAAGCCCCAGAGAAGGAAGGACAGAGACTCTCCATTCTGAAGCTCACACAGACAAAGGCCAGCAGGGTGGACTCACTGCTCAGCGATGATGTATTCCCCTGGAAGGGGTGTGCAGGGCACTCCAGCCACCTGCACATGATGAGCGATCTCAGAGAAGTCCAAGCCCAGGTTCACTCCATGGATGGTCACACGAGTCCCTCCTTCAGGTGGTCCTGATACTGTCAAAATCTGTAGGAGGGAGGTGGGGTTAGCCACTGACTGAGTCATCCACANGAAAAGAACAAGGTTCCTTTCCCTCCCCAAGAGCAGGGTGCTTAGGAACTATGATGAGACTCCTAGAATGAGTGTCTTCTATTCTTTTCAGCTTGTGCAGAATACTGATCTATTTTACACTACTTCCTTGGCTCATTCACCCATCCATCCATCCACCTACCCATGCACCCATTCATCCATCCATTAAAAAAAACTTATCAGAAAAAGTTCTGAACTCTTCTAAGAACAGCACTGATTTATGTTCATCTCTAATTCACTAGCTGACTAACTGTGATCAAGTNATATAATCTTTGTGAACTTGAGCTCTTTTTCTGTGAAGAGAATATTATTATGTTTACCAAGCTTTAGTGAGCATGGAAAACCCAGAGTTAGTTCTTGAAGCTCTGTGTACACTAGGAGGCTTTGCAACTATGACAGTGTTGTTACTGTGTGGTGATAGATTGAGTACTCTAATAAACTTGCCTGAGGATCAGAGGACAGAGCCAGCCACTAGATTAGAAACAGAGTCAGGCAGTGGTGGCACAAACCTTTAATCCCAGTACTGGGAAGCACACATGCCTTTAATCCCAGGAAGTAATATGGGAGGGCAGAGAAAGGTACATAAGGCATGAGGAAACAGGAACTCACTCTCTTTAGGCTGAGGATTTGTAGAGGTAAGTACTAGTGGCTGGCTTCTCTGCTTCTCTAAGCAGAGTTTTCACCCTGATATCTGGCTCTGGGTTTTTTATTAAAACATCATCTAAGATTCAAACAACATTACTGCTACTTCTGTGCTGGAGTCTGTAGGATACAATGGTGAATACACTGCAGATTTGCCCTCAAGGAACTTATAGTCAGGAAGGAAGTGATAACAAAAACTTGTAAATAATTCTAGTTTGGGGTCTGCAGTGGTCAGACAGATTACAAGGAGAGCAGTGGGCACTTGGGCAGGTGGGAATTGGATGTGGCTGAGGGAGCATCACAGATTCATAGTAGTTGCCATTGTTTCTCACAACATGTGTTAGAGCCAAGAAGTGACTTTAGATTTTAAAAACCTTTGATGGCTTCCTGCTAGCAAGGATCATTTTTTATTTATTTATTCCTTAATTTCAGTTGCCAAATGGTGATTTATCTCATTTTGCTTTAACTCAAAAAGAAAGTAGTGGCAGAATCAGATCGCCAAAGTCTTAATTTCTCTGGAATCCAGCAAATCCCATTGAATACATCCATGCTTTGAAGTCTGCAGTTACCTGAAGTGGGAAGTAATTAGCTAATCATGATCCTGAGTGAACTCAGTTCCAAAGAACAGAGGNATTCATAATTGCCAACCTAGGGGTAGATGTGGGAGTGTCTCGGAGTATCTTATTCTAAGATTCTCATTTTATAGCAAGAAGAATGAGAGCTATACAGGCAACTTGTACACAGCAATAAAAAGGTGGCTGTTTCCACTGCATTATAAGAAAGGCAAGACTTGATTGAGACTAAGAGTTCACTACGATCCCAGGATTGTGCCCCTGGGCAGAGACACTGCCTTTGTGTTCTTGGACAGTGAACAGATTCCTCCTTAAGACTATACATGCTGGTTGTCTTAGTTGGGATTTTTATTGCTGTGATGAAACATCATGACCAAAAGCAAGCTGGGGAGGAAAAGGTTTATTTTGATCACAGTTCCACATCATCAAAAACAGTGAGGGTAGGAACTCAAACAGGGCAGCAACCTGGAGGTAGGAGCTGATGCAGAGGCCATGGAGGGGAGCTGCTTACTAGCTTGTTCCTCATGGCTTGCCTAGCCTGCTTTTTTATAGAACCCAGGACCACCAGCCATAATGGGCTGGGCCTTCCCCCATCAATCACTAATTAAGAAAATGCTTTACAGGCTTGCCTACAACCCGTTCTTATGGGGGTATTTTTTCAATTGATGTTCCCTCTTTTCAGATGACTTTAGTTTATATCAAGTGTAGAAGCCCATTTTCAGGTTCCTAGTGGCTTTACCCAGCAGGTCTGCATAGAGAGGATGATTGGACCACGGGCCTGAGTGCAGGTGTCTGAGATGGTCTGCATGTGGCTTTGCTGGGGGAAGGTCTTTTGCTCCACCTTAGCTTGTCTATAAATACCCTGGGGCCGAGACAGTCGGGCCGGTGAAATAGGTTCCGGGCTCTCTTGAGGCTGTCCTTTATTTCTATCTTTTCTTCACGTTCTAAAATCCTTCTATCTACTATTTCCTGCTACTCACACCCAAGAAAACTCTGGGGAACTGTGGGGTTGGTGGGNAGCCGCCCCACAATCAAGTTGACATATAACCATCCAGCACAATTGACTCCTGTTAGGGCTGGAGCAGCGGTCAGTATGGGTGAGTCTAGGTGGAAAGGGNACTCTTCCTCTGATGATGGAGATACCCTGAGCCCTGCCACCCTCTCAAACATAGACCCCCATGGCCTAGCCAGCAAGGAAGAGATGGAGTGTGGGTAGGGATAGCTCTCCCTACCTCATTACTGGTGGCATGTTGATCAGACTTTGTCTTAGTGTGGTAGTTGCCAAGCTAAGATTGATCGAGTCTGCTGACTTCCCTTCCATTTCTATGGGCCTTCAATGGTGCTGCTTCCTGAATCTTTCCTATAAGGCCCCGAGAACACTATTCTGGGGACTGTTTTCACTCAGGTCACCTTATCTGTGACTCTGAATCCCTTTTCTTGGAATAAAATATTCCACCTTAAAAATAAAACTAAACATATGGAANAGTTCAAGGGAGAAATCACCTAGGCATATCCATGTGTTGGGAGACACGCAAGAAGAAAGGACAACGTGGAAGAGAAAAAGCTCCCAGGAGTAGGAAGCCTCTGTGACTCTTCTGTCCTTGGAAACTGAAATGTCCAAGAACAGTGTGCTTAGGATATTCTGCTTGGCCCTGGCACAGTTTGTTAGAGGTCAGGGGTATTGCTTTGGGGGATAGACCCTTGTCATGAGAGGTAAGAGAAGGAGCTGCTTTGCTTCTACCTTTGCAGTAGGATGCTTTCACCTCCTGGTTCTGTTGGACCCATTTGGACTGGGTTTCCCAGTTTCCCAGTGTTCCATCCACCTCTACCCCAGCCCTAGCACCTGCATGGCAGGAATCCACCTACTCAACGGGTTGGACAGAACTGTGCTGGTTGGTTCCTTTCCTCCCACTTTTATTTAAAAAAAAAAATACATTCTTTTGCTCACTGCAGTTAATTATAACCTTTCAGAAAAAAAAAACTGTGAAATGAAATCTTTCTGGAAAGCCTAAAAATATTCTTGTCTTGCAGGTAGCACATGCATACTCTGCCTCTGGAAGGTTTCATAGTGCAGCTCCCCTGTTGCTCAGTCATGACAGCAGTCTCTTCCAACAGGTTAGTTAGACACAGGTTACAGGCACTGGGCTGTGGAGTCAGTCTGTTGGCACAGAGCTGCTCAGAAATGTAAATCAGCATAGAGAAGCCTTTTGGGTAAATTATGAGCAAGTGTTATGATCTTGGCATGAATGTATATGTCAAAGATATGTGTGAGCCCAGCTATCAGTTGCTGGTATGCAAATTGGAACCTTCCTAGATCCTCAGGCTTGGAAAGTGCTGGGGAAGCTGGGTCTTCAGGAGAGTCTTTTTTTTTAATGGACTACCTCTTATATTGTCATCACTTGGAATAGGTGGCCCAATAGTTCAGAGTAAAGAACAGCTAAGCAGTACCCAGCCTTGGGCTTAAAGAAATGCATAGATTACAGTTTTGATTAAAACAAAACTTATCTGAAAAAGTCGAGATTTCCAAAAAAAGATGAGCGGGTGATCATCTGATTTGCAGGAGGGTTCCAGAGGCCTCCATTACTGATGACTTCCAAATCTTTATTGTCAGCTCATACCTCTCTCCTGAGCTTCATAGTCCTATATCCAATTGCTATAGGACATTTCCACTTCCACCTATATGTCCACCAGGTGCCTCAAGTTTCACAATATCTAAAAATGAACTCTTAATTTTCCTTCCTCCTNCCAAGGCCCAATTATCCTCCCAGATTTTCTTTAAAGGTAAAGGGGATCACTATGCTCCTGGCCAGAAATTTTGCAAGCATCATCAAGAGTTACTTGTCCTTCACCTGTCATGTATAATTAATAAGGTCAAGGTCCTTTCAATTCTCACTCCCATGTACTAAGCAGGTTTCATTATCTTACTCACTCTGACCAAAAGGGTCTCCATGTTCCTCCATGTAAGTATCATAGCTGCCAGGGATTCTAGCCACTTGGCTCAGTGGTTGTGATCATTACTGAGGTAACGTTCCCCTAGATTCTGTTCTTCCTCATTCCTTCAGCTGTATCTTCTGTTCTATAATATGTCCTCTGTGTCCTACCAGAGATTAGTGGTTCCTATACTAGATGCACTTTAAAAGTCTCTGTGTCAGGGCTGGAGAGATGGCTCAGCTAATCACTTGTTTTTGCAGAGTCAAAAGTTTAATTCCCATTACCCACAGCTGTCTCTTATACACATCTAGATGTGTATAAGAGACAGCACACACACACACCATCACCACCACCACCACCATCACCACCAAAAAACAAACAAAATGTCTCTATGCCTTTCAATATATTGCTTTAAAAGTCAAAGAAGGTCAGGTTGGCAGTCTGTGCTTAGAACAAAGCAAAAGAGGAAAGCATCCTACAGAAGCCTGTCTATCAGAATCTTTNCAGATGTCTGAGAAGAGTACAAGGCCATGTTATCTATATGGTGGCCTGAGTCACAAGAATCTGGCATGCACATCCTCATTCCTCCCCAGAAGCAACTGTGCAGGGTGCAGGAAGCTTGGTGGGAAAGATTTGGTCTTCAGAGAAAGAAAGAATAATACCCCTCCAGGACAACATTTCAAACTAGGCAGCTGGTGAGTTCCCAGGCTCCTCCCCAGTGAGACTCTGTCCTCAGGGTTTTTTCTTAGAAGTAGCATGAAATTTCAGGATGCCCAGGACATCACTTCATAAAGCCTCGATGATATTGGTAGCCGTCTGGCCTTTTGTATGGGTCTATAGATGCAAACTGTCTAAGTGTCCAGTTATTGTCTGCAAAAGCCCAGGAAAGGTCTTCATGATCTAAATGGAGCAGTGGGACTTCAGGGGAAGGTAAGAGGGTGGTAAGAGGGCAGTAGAGTAATACTGAAGCCTCCACTGACACAGAATAAACTCAGACATGGCTCAGATGNTGGGCATATTTGCCTATCTTGGCTTCCAGCTTCAAATGGCCTGTGTATTTCTGACTGTTCTGGGGTAATAAAGTGAGACCTTCTGGTACCCAGGCAGTGTCTGCAGCAAAAAGAGATTAGGTAGCCTCTGGTGTCTGGAAGATCTAAGTTTTGGAAAGCAGCTCTGATACTCCTGAGCTATGTGACCTTGAACATCCTCATCTGAAAACTGATAATCATGCTGGCCTCAAAGGGAGGATGCCAGGATTAAGTTAGCTAATATTTGGAAAGCTCCAGCATGTTAGTTCAGGGATCAGGTCATAATAATGTATAATTTCCTGCTCTGTGCTTCCCTATACACAGGACTTGCAGATGAGAAGAACACAGTATATAGGGACTGTTGGAAGCTAAGAGATGGTATGAATTTTCCTGCTGAAATGGAAGGAGAACTTTTAGATCAAGGAGTCCATGGCAGTCCATGCTGAGTAACCAGGTGGGAGAATACCTGAGAAGTTTCTTGCAGGTCAAGCTTGGCCTAGGAGTGGTGGTGCTGAGGACAGGACCTTGAGGACCACCTCAAAGACCATGGCCAGACAGGATTTTCACTGCCCATTTCACCAATGACACATTAACTACTTTGGGACAAAGATGACTGTGCTTTTTTTAGCAACCTAATATTTAGCATACTGCCTAGCTCAGACCAACCATCAACAAATATCCCCAATTCATTACTGAGAAATGCTGGTGTGTACCGAATTCTAGAACAAATTGTGTTCTTTAACTATGACTGGAAGAAAGGGGTGCCTAAGTGTTGTTTGGGAGTGTTCTAGTGTATTCTAGTTCTAGTTCTAATGCAGCCACTAAGAACTCCTTCCTATAATCCTCTTATTTTAATTAATCCAAATTCTAATTTGGTTCTTCATTGAATGGAGAACTGAGCAGATACCTCCTCATTAAACATCTTTCGGAGACTGAAGACAGAAATTACACCCCCTGGCCTTTGCCTCTGTAATGTTGTCCACACCTCCTTTGAAGAGAGTTTTAGAATCTTTTGCTCAGGGAAGTCTATTTTTTGCTGGATCTTGGTGTTTCTGTCATCCTCTGGGGCAGGGTGACCTATACAAAGCTAGGGTTTGAGTGAGTGCTTAAGTAATCAATGTGCAGTCAGGAGGGCCTGTGATTACATCATTTCTCNGCATGTCATACACACCATTAATGAGACTTGCTGTGGGTAGCATCTAGCAGAAGGTAAGTAAACCTTGGGCATCTTTCCTATGCCTCATGTTGTTTTTCTCCTTAAGATTTCTTTCCCCATTTAGAGAGCTTTTGCTATGGGGTTCTCTTCTTCCTAAAGAACTCTGTGTTTGATTGTGTGTGTGTGTGTGTGTGTGTGTGTGTGCACGTTTTCTTTTGGTTAGGCTCTCATTGATGTTACTCAGGCTGGCTTTGAACTTGTTGGAGATATTCCTGTTTCAGCTTCCTGAGCACTAATATCACAGGCAGGTGCCACCATATTTACTCTATACTTGCATTTTGATGGGGCTTTAAGTTATCCTGTCACCTTGTCTTAAGATGATTAGTATCTAGTTGTAGAGGGGAAAGGTAGCCTGTGCTTTGCAGGATCTAAGAGAAACACTTCAGGGCTCAGCCTAGTAGCAATAAACCCAATCTACACTCTTTCAAAAATGAAATGGCTTATCCAAACCCTTGTCATGCACCTATTGATTAGCACATGCTAAGCCAGGATAATGGAGACAGCAGGGTGTAGAAGAACACTAGCATGTCTTGGGTACAGCTCATGGCTTCACAGTAGATGACTAATGGGAAAGTTCTAATTTTTTTCTGGACCTCCAAAACTTTTGGAACCTTTGGTTTGGTGATCTGCTTCTCTACATGCTCGGACCTACCTCCACAGCTTACAGTCAAATGGAGCCCTGGTGAGTACCCTAGAAACACTTCAGCTCAGTTTCTAGTATTTCTGGACTCTGTCATGTTTGTTTTCCTTTGTGGGTGCCATGACCTGGAAAGCAGCACAGTGATGTTACAACTGTCCTCATTCTCGCAGCCACTAATTGAACATTTCAAGGGAACTGTGCCACAAAGCTGCTCACGGGCAAGAGCAGATGCAGCTGATTAATTACAGCTGGGGGGATCTAAAGGGCTGCATGAGGAAGCAGAGTGGGAGCTACTNGAGGTCCTAGGGGCTTGACAGCTGGGGGAAAGTGATTAGGTTGGCTGCATACAACCATAGATGCAGGCAGGGCCCGGGTAGGGCCTTGGAGGGGCAAAGTTCGGGCTTCCCTCAGAGTCAGAGGAGCTTGATGAGAGATTCCCAAAGCTTGGCTTGCACTCTAGAAACATTGTCTTCTTTAGAACTGTCTCTTGGCTTATAGGGACAAGGAGAAATAAGACAAACTGCCCATCACCNCNAGGGGATGGGAAATTTCTCTGATAATGATGCTTGCTGTTTCTTTACTTATGAAATGCTCAGAATGAGACAGAAATTGCACCTGGGGCTTTGTATATTGTATCCTATTTAGGACTCAAAACAAGTTACTAGAGTAGTGCTGTTATTATTCCCATTTCACAGGTATAGAATAGCATTCCAGGGAGGTTAAATAACCAGCTCAAGATTGCATGTGGAATGACAGAATGCAGTATTTCTATCCAACATGTGTATTTAGTTTCTGTGTAACACAGTCTCAGCTAATTGTCCCCAACCCTGCAGAGACCAGGTCATCAACTATGAGCACCTGCCTTAGTCTTGCTCAGCACCAGCCTCTTTCTCTCAGCTGAGGCTGTGCCTCCCTATTTTACTAGGAGCCCTGTTGTTGGCTTTGGTGTTCACCATCTTTCCTTCTGCTCTCTCCCGCTTTGTGTTTCCCACCATCCATCTTCCTTCTCCCTGTCCATAATTCTAATTTGGCTTGCCCCATCCTCTCTTCTCATGTATGCCTGGCCTCCCAAGATGATGCTGAGGATGGGACTTCTGGCTTTCTTCCCATCTTAGCAGAGGCTGGAAGAGCTTGGTTTGGCTCATTTCTCTCTTCTGTCTCTAGATAGAGAATAATATTTGTCTGAGTGAGCTTAAGAGAGATAGCAAGAATGATGCCCAGGTCAAACATGGGGGGGTGCGTGCTGGGTTGTTGTGGAATACTATTTAACTATGTAAAGACGTGCTACATTTGTTTATGCTGTGGAATATTACTTTAACTGTGTAAAGATATGTTACATTTTTTATGCTGTGTTTGTTTAAGGATGTAAGGATGTGCATTTAATTATGTGAAGATATGTTGCATCTGTTTCACCTTACCTGCCTAAGGTACCTGATTGGTTGAATAAAGAGTTGAACAGCCAATAGCTAGGCAGAGAACGGATAGGCAGGGCTGGTAAGCAGAGAGAATAAATAAGAGGAAAAACCTAGCCTGGGGGAAGAATGAGAGAGAAAGGAGGCGGAGAGAATGAGGGAGGCACCTGGGGCCAGAAGCCAGGCAGACACAAGAAACAGTGAAAGATATACAGAAAGAATTAAAAGTAAAAAGCCCCAAAGCAAAAGGTAGATAATAATAAACAGGTTAATTAAAGTTAAAAGAGCTAGCCAGAAACAAGCCTAAGCTAGGTCGAGCATTTATAACTAATAAGAAGTCTCTGTGCCATGATTTGGGAGCTGGTTGGTGGCCCAAAAGAGGGGGAGGGGCTCTAGAGTCAAGCAGCTGAGGGTTAAACAACTGATGTAACATCAAGAAAGTTGTCACTGCTCACGACCTTCATCTTTAAATTGGGCTTAATAAGAAGAGCTATCAATCNGTATTGCATGCAGTGANCGTAGCTATTATTTTTCTTATCACCATCTGAGAACTAACAAATTCATGCAGAGACAATGCTAGCTTAGGGCTGAAGGAAAAATGGCTTTGCTTTTTATGAACTTCCTAGGCAGATGGGCAACACCCTTGGCAGGGTCTTGATTCAAGTTCATATCCTGCCTTGTGGCATTTGATGCTGCCTCTCTGTGACCTGTGCAGCCCTCGCTATAGTCTTCATGGTGTCAATCTCCTTTTCTGAAGTTACTGGAGGAAGGAGAGACNGACGTCAGAACTTCTGGGTGGGAGGGAGAAGTATTGCCACCTATGTATTAGATGTTCTGTGTCAGAGATTGGGTTATAGGAGCAGACAGATGGATATGTGTTGGTATATAACCATTTCTTCCTTCTTCATAATTCTTGCTTTTTTCTTGTAGCATAGTGTGTTCTTGATGACGCCAATTGTACACATGCAAGTTTCCATTCTACCCTGGTTCCCAAACACATCTAGATACTGAGTCCCTGATAGCATATGATCATGTGCTTTTCCATGTTTGTGTGCACACATGCATGTGTGCGTGCATGCATTTATGAATGTGTGTATGTGTGGTGCATGAATGCCTACAAGTACACATTCTTCACAATCACTAGAGTTGGCTGAGGAGCTCTGCAGGAATCTATGGCTTCAATGGTGCCAGCTCTCCTGCCTGGGGTGACTCCTTGCTAGCGCTGTCTTAGCTGATAGTACATTCAAAACCTAATTGTTATCTCAGCAGAGTAACTCCATTATTCATCCTGACACCATCCCCCGTTAGCTGTTTGTTGCAGTGATGTTATATTAATGAGGCCTGCAAATAAATGAACAGGAGATCAGAGTGCTGGCTTGTTTCTCAGGAAAGCTGGCTGACTTCTTTATTGGTAACTTTCCAGTGAGTCACTCTAGCCCTGAGCAGGTGGATTTTGGTCTTTCTTAAAAATATGTGGTGCAGCTGTTTGGCTAAATACTTACAACTGTCCTAGCNTCTCAAGCAGTTCCATAGATGCATTAGCATCTGAAAGAGTCTGGGAAAAAACAATCTCCTTGAAATTATTTGGCACATGGAAAGCAGGGGCAATAGAAGGGATGGGTCACCTCAAACTAGTACAATACCAAAAATTATTTATCCTTAGTTTTGGAGGATAATATATACTGTTCTATACTTGATTTTTCTATCCCATTTACATTCCTGAGATAGTTAAATAGAATTTCTATTCCATAAGCATGGATTAGTGAGGCTGGAGAAGTTACTGAGGCTGAAGATTTTACTAAGTGAAATTTATACAGTGGTCAATGAAGAAATTGCCTAGTGTCAGTACATCCTTACTGGGAAATGCAGCACACAGCATGTGGTTTTAGAAACACATAGGCATGTTCTTTCAGATTTCAAGTGTGGTAGGTTTCCAGTCTGCCTGAGGTGCCACTTCTGTGATTCCTTCTGTTTCTCAAGACTTCTGTGCCTTGCTTAGCCTGATATCTGTCCTAGCCTGCAGGTTCACACCATCTGGGTTCTATCCTCTGGGTTCTCCCATAGAGATGCCTCAGAGATGAGATCTCAACCCAGGGGACCTAAGATTCACTTCTACCACTATTGCACTGATGGACCATGACCAAAACCAATTCCATGTCACGTAACACTTGGGATAGGAAGTCACGTAACACTTGGGATAGGAATTAAATAAAAGACTATGTCTGAAGGAAAAAATATGGTTGCCTTAAGCTCACATATACCCCAAATTCTCAAATTGTTTCCCATACTCATAGAAATGAGGTCGAACCTAATTATGTGTAGGAAGACAATTAAGTACCAAAGGGTGCTGAAGTACTCAGTAAGTCTGACACCTGTTGGTGTCTTCCAAGAGGGTCTGACATCAGATGGGCACAAGATATGCTNTGCTGCAATGACAACAGAGGCCTAGTTTTCAACCTCTGTATTATTGCTAACCAGATGTGTGACTTTGGGTAAATTATTGACTTTTCCAAGCACCATTCCTCCAGATCTTACAATAATTACAACCATCTTATTTGGAGGGTGAGAATGAACAGCCATACAGAACAGAGTCATATTAAATGAAAGCTATCCTTATTGTCAAGCCTCAAATTGGAATTTTGTCTCCTGATTGTCTGAGGTGGTGTCCTCCTTAGCTCTGGATACACTACTCTGCTGTAGTCCTATTTTTAGAGAGGAGACAGTTGCCAAGGGTATGGGTGAGAAGTTCCTTTTCTAAGCTCTTTGGAGGGAGCAAAATGGCCCATGGAGAAGGCACTTTCCAATATCATCCTAGTAGCCAGTGCTCAAGGTTGGGGCTGTGCTAGGAGGAGCTGTGCCTTTCTAGGTCTCAGTCAATCCTGTGGCAACCTCCAGCTCAAGCATAGTGTCTGTCACACAGTAGTAACCAATTAAATATTATTTGATGAGAGAATTGATTTCTCAGTGAGCTGTGACATTCTTTCTTAGAATTCTCATTTTGATGGGCTGAATCCTCCCCTTTATATGTT
>LZPO01087952.1:0-20764 GCA_001675575.1 Neotoma lepida | reverse complement strand
TATCCTATTTCTCATCAACTTTCACCTCATCTTTTCATTTAAGGACCATCCTTGCTATGCACATTAAGATTGTGACTTCCTTTTACCACAATTCTTTCTATATTTATTAGTTGGGATTCTAGTGTGAATACATATCTCCCCTCCTATTAAATGTTTGTCTATTCACATCAACAAGAACTGTGGATTCTTATTCCCTTCAGATCCCCCTTCAGGTTGGTTTCTGTGCTCTTTTTCTTTTAATGGTTCTTGCCCAAAGTGTCCAGCCTGAATTAAACCATGAGGAAACATTAGGTATATCCAAATTTAAGGACACTGATGACATAACTGGCCTAGGATCTTTAATACCATGAAGGTCATGGAAGGGCATTATTAAGACTGTAGACTAAAAAACTAAAGGGACAAGACAATGTCACAATGGAACATCACACTGGCTCCCAGATTAGAGACCTTAGATTGGATTTTGGACCAGAGAAAGGATGTCACTCTGACAATTGGGAAAATGCTAATAAGGCATGTATGTCATACGACATTACTGGATCAACATTAACTGATAATTACATTATGCTTCTGTAAGATGATAACTTTGGAAAACCTGGGTAAAGAGGATATGAATGTTCTTGTAGTATTTCTGTATCTTTTTATAAATATGACATTATTTCATAAGTAACCAGTTAGAAGAAATAGAAAATGACTTACAGGTGAAGGAGGGTCTGGTGGGGGTGAGGGATACAACATCAAAGAAAATAGGACAGATTCCAGGCCTGGGTACTCCCTGCCATATGTCCTATCTAGAGTGATGCCCCCGAGTGGGTTTGGAGCATAGCACAGGTTTGTCTCTTCCCAAAGATGCCCTTTCATATCTCAACATCCTCAACATGAAAATTACCATTAGGAGTCTTGGAACACTTTCTTTTGCTGATACATTCACTGGAAAAAATCAATTATAGCCTAATTACCTCAGGAGGTTAATTAGCCTCCTGTAATTTGGCTGTCCTCTGTGAACCCAGCAGCCTGTCCTCAGTCTGTGAATAGGGTGGGTGGTAGAGGCAGAAGCTTCCCTGTGAGCAGCTAGCCTTAGGATTTATAGAAGCCCCAGCCAGGCTGAGAGCAGATAGACAACAGGCTTTGCAGTCTCAGAGCCTGTGGAGGTAGGAAGTGCTTGGTGATGACAGAATCTCTCCTGATTTAAGCTCTGGACACCACAGGCATTGACAGCAGAAAGACATATTGCAAAACATGGGACAATAAAAGTTTTCAGGCTGCACGTTGCCAGAAACCACTAGAACAGATAAGGCACAGAGCTCCAAAGACGTCAAGATGCTAGCTGTTTGAGGGCAGAGGCTGAAGCATGCCAGTATGTCAGTCCTCTTTCCATTTTCTTCCATCAAAAAAGTCAGCAGGCCTGGTCACTGGCCACCTCTGAATGTAAGNTCGTACTAAAGCCACTCCCTATTTGCAGGTAGAGTCTACACCTGTGTAAGCTTATCCTGTCACAGAACAACACCATGATGCAGCCATTCTCCCCACTCCATGTCAACTACATTCTTCTCCACAGACACTCATGTACAAAACGGCACATTGTACTTCCTTCCCATGGTCTTGTGTTCAACTTCTGTGNAACTTTGGGGCCTCACCTTGGTGATTTGGGGGTTGAAGCACTTGACACAANATCCCCTCACATGGAGGGGGGGTCACATCTATCTGGTCTATACTAACAATGGAATGGATATTAATTAAGGTGAAGCACCACTAATTGTATATTCCTTTGGTAAATCATGAAGAATTTTAAAGTAACTTTGTAATGAAATCTGAGCTTAAATGCTGGTGCTGCCTCTTATCTGCTGTATGAATTTGGGACTCATTTTTCTCCTCTGTGAAATGGAGCTGAGAAAACTTCCTATAGTTGCTATAAGAATTAAATATATCAAAGTCAAGCATGTTAAATAAATATCTGCTCTCTGTTCAGTCCATCTGAAGGCTACAACATTCCTTGATCTTGAGGTTTTTGTTTTCCTTAAACTGAACTGAGGATCTGATTGGGTCAGAAAGGAATTCAAGAAGTTTCCCAATATTCCATGACACAGGGAAAAGGAACATGGCTTTGGGGGGAAATGATGCAGAGACAGGGACAGTGCATCAGTTCAGGAAAGATGAAGACAGGAATAGTTTCTCTCTGATATCATAAGCTCTGCAGACCACCATGGAACCTGCCAAGGCCTTTGTTCTTAACAGAGAATGCACAATTTATATTCAAAGAAAAGTAACAATTATTGACTGGGGAACAGTTGACAGCAACCAGAGTTAAATACAACTGTGCCTCTCCAGACCACTCACACTAAAGCAGTTGTTATTTCTCTCCATATCACCAATTCGTCTTCCTTTGCAATTTGCTGTTTTAGAAACATCGTTTTTTCAATATAATTAATTACTTTATTTACTCCCCTGAAAATGCACAAAACAAACTGAGACCAAGAAAAAAATTATGAGAAATGGTATGTGGCTAACATATGGCCTGTCTACTTCTTCNGTTTCCAATTTTGCACCTCTGAACTAACTGTAGTTCCCCAAATAGCATCTCTAATGAGAAAAGCCAAAGCTGCTTTTTGAAATCTTCCTTTACCATGGAGTCAATGTCTTGTCCCTACCTGGCTCAGCTAGCCTAGCTGGGAAGCTGGGCTGGCTCTGCCTCCCTCATATGCATGGGTATACAGACATGCATACACACCATGCACTGCACTGTGGCATGGACCATACTGCTGTCACTTATGCCTGTTCTTAGACACACACACAAGACCTTCCATATCTCTCCAAAAAATATACCGTCTTCAGTAATTCATCTATAAGTACATTTCTTTCCTATGTCCCTGGCTGTCCCTTTTTCTTTTGGAAGTTGGAGACTTACCTCTGTGATTTGGGGATTGGAGCATTTGACATTGTGGCTGGACCAGTCGAGCCAGGGACTAGAAGTGCTGGGGCAGTGTTGGTGGAGGGTACATCTGCGCTCATCACTGCACCAGCCACACTCGAACTTGTGGTCAGCTTTGAGGCAGAGGCCACAGCTTTCCCGCTGAGCTGCACACTTGTAGAGATGTACTGCAAAGAGAGGGGGCTGTCATGGATAGGACTGCAGATGCTCACCACATACCCTCTGTTTGTAGGTGCAACAGATCTGCCCCAACCATAGACAACATCAGAGATCACCACCACTGCAAGAGTAAAACATGGAGAGTGAATAAGGTGACTAGGCAGTCATCTAGAGATACAGTAGAAAATAATGGGTTAAAGGTTTCTGCTTCTAGACTGAATCATATCCCTGATTTAATTGTGCTTCTCTACTTCCTATCAGTGTGACAAACTTCTCTGAATCTTGTTTATCTATCTCTAACATGGAGATAATAGTTGGTTTGAGGGAGGTTTGAATGAGATGTACAGTGAGTACTCAGCAATGCCTGTGATATACTAGATGCTATATACACACCTATTATCTTTTCTTTGAACTCTAACAGTATTCTTAAGCTACTGTCTCTCACAAATGAGAGAAGNGGACTCATTTCTTCATTGCAGGTAAAAATAAAGTAAAAAAGAAACATATTGACTCTTGAGACTATGGGTCTGAAGCCCAAATCCTGATGTAAAGCTTGCTGTGCTGCTGATGGTGGGTCCTGAGAAGAGAGGAATCTCAGTTGGCACCCTGGAAATTGTGTGTGTCTGGGAACAGCTTGTGCTTAAAGAGTCAGCTTGTGCTTAAAGAAAGTCCAGGTGGCTGAAGTAGGGGGCATGCTAGCAAGGAAANCATGGCACAGCCCTATTCACAGCCAGTGTAGATGAAGAATATGTCCCCAGAGAGGACAAACTAGTTCTTGATAGGTCACATGATTATTCTGCAAACCTTTTGCTTTGATTTTTCTCTAATTGACTTGGAGGCCCTAGAGGAACTAGCTATCAAGCNTAGTTGTGGCATGAGACCTGAGTTTAGTACTTTCTTGTTAGTACTGGGAATTCAGAGCTCCAAGCAAATTCTCCAGATAAATATAATCAGCCCATGAATTCAGCTTCTAAATGTAGATACATCTGTACATGTATAGACTGATATTTTGTTATCATTACTTAATAGCTAGCATGCACAACTCTCTTCCCCACATTTATATATTCAATTATATATTGTAAGTCATCTAGAGATATTTGTGGTTAGGTGTAAATATTATGCCATTCTGGAGCTTCCTGAAAATAATCCCATAGTGGATATTGAGCAATAACTCAGAAAGTCACTTTTCATCTTGTCTAGCCAAGTTGTCCTAAGCTTTTGTGACCTGTCTTTGTGCCTCTGCTGGAGGTCAGGTGCATGCCCCAAGGGAGATGCATTTTTCATTCTTCTATAGCACTCCCTGGCACCTCTGTTCCATCCAGCTTCCCTGTTCCATCTGCACAGACCATTGAGCACCCTAAGTCCTAAATACAATTATGCCTCAGGTCCCCAAGGCACTGGGCAGGTGAAGGGAATCTGAAATTGAGCAAGTACTTGCAAGGCATTTATAAATCTGGATCATGTAGGCTTTAGCCATGAGCTTCGATCCTCAGCAAGACCTTAAGCAGTGGGCTTCCTTTCCTCTAGGGCCTGCGTGAAGACACTAGGATGTAGTCTAAACTTGCATGGTTCAAGTAGAAGCACCAGCAGTGGTGTCAGAGAATGCTGTACAAGAATTGGGTTCAGTGGGCTACTGTGTTTAAGTATTCAGGTTCCCAAACTCAGCAAACCAAGGATCTAGTAGACACATGTGAGAAGGCATGAGGAGGCTGCTTCTGTACCTACAGAACCTTGTAGATGTCAGGAGAGTCTGCTGTAACAGTCTGAACCTGGCCATTTTCCTCCAGGTTCTGGGTGCAACCTCTGGGATCTAACTGATCTAATGTGGCAAGGAAAATATCTCTTATCTTCTAGTGGTGAAAAAGATCTAGTCTAGGAGCAGGCAAACACAAACTACCTGTACTGAAGTCTGTCTTGCAATGTAGGCTGCATNGACTCTTTAACAGTGTACCTGGGACAAGAAGCTGTATTCCATAGATGCTGAGGCATTTACAGACCCTATCCTTCCATTAACTGCCCTCCTGGTGCCCAAGGGGTGACCCAGGAGTTGAAGCAGAGGCTATGACAATTCCATTTACTTGAAGCATGATAGGATATATGGCTCCCAATGGGGGAAGGGCTTCAAATCCCACTCAGAGCACAGTAGCAGTGGCAACAGGTCCTCATCTTAGTGTGTACTAACTTGCATGCCAGCTCTGAAGTCAGACTGTCTCAGCACTTACTATATGACTCAGCTTCATCATCTATAGGATCAGAATAATAATAGCATACATTTAGAGTTACTAAGTAATAAAACAATTAAAATGAATTGTCTAGTGAATGNTTTATATGACACATGTTCAGTAGTTGGGTCATTCTGAAGGGCTGCCCTGAGGGTGGGCCTGCCAGGACCTGCTTTCTGGATGAGTACAATGAGTCCTATGGTCTTACAGGACAGGAGCTTCAGAGTTTCCCTCTTGCTCTAACCCAGCCCCCCTTACTGAGCTTCTTTGCTCCAGATGTGAGCCTGAGGTAGCATAGGAATCCCTCACCAGTCTCATGTCTAGAGCACAGATACAAGCCTTCTTTGTGCTGTGAAAGTGACCAGGGCTGGGAACACGGGAAGGAGAGCCTGCATGAAAGCAATATCTCCATTTTTAGGGAAGCTGGCAGGACGCTCTTCCTGCTGTTCTCCTAGGTCAGGTTCCATAGATACTTCAAAGCTACCAGGATCCAGAGAACAGTGCAGAAGGACGGGCAGCCGCCTGGCGATTGCTCTGGCAGTAATAAAACAGGGCTCCCAACAGGACTCCTTTGATGGCTTCAAGTGTTGCTTTAGGAGTCTCTGAAGAGCTCTTCTGGCAGAGAGAGTGTGCTGTTCAAGGCACAGCAGCAGCCTGCTCTGATCTCCCCAACCCCAGCCTTTCACAAGGTCATGAAAAGATCAAACTTGTACCCGGAAACAGCTGCTTACCTTTCAGGTCCTGAGGGTTGTCAATGATGAAGTTGCCATTCCATACCACAGCAAAGTCCACTGCTAAATTGCTGATGTCCATCCCATCATACTGGTACTGCAGGGAAAGGACAGGAGCACACATCTCTCAAGGCTGTCTGTCANAGGAAGCCAGAGTGCAAAGCAACTCCTCATGCTGCCCAAAGGGACCCTATGACACCTTGTCCCTGACTTGTAGTCAATAAGGCCACCAGGAGCTACCCTAAGCCTTTGGCTTAGCCTTCAGTTCTTTCTGAAATCTGAAAAAGCTCAGGTCTCCATCTCTACCCTTTTCTCCTGCTGAATCCATCAGCTCTAAACACACTTGCTGAAGACGCTCTCTGTGGATTGGTTGCGTCTGTATCTTAATGGGAATGTTGCTTTCTTCCTACATCTGCCACTCTTTCAGCTTATCCTTGTTCATTAAGTCTAGTTCTCATTCATCCTCCCTGTGTCCTTTCTTATGTCCCTTCCAGTGCCCCCACCCCCAGCCTTGGACTCCCGATGTTGCCATTTTCTGTCTTTAGTCTGGCACTTTCCAGGAACTACAATGCATTCTTTCATGGGTGCATTTATTCTTTCTAGAGTCCACTTTTGGGGACTCAAAGTTAATGTCCTCACTGCTCTCTCACATCTAGTTTATAACAGGGCATGTGGCAACAGTTGTGGAGTGGCTGGTTGGTTTCTNAGGTGTGTGATGAATTTTTGATGTGTTTGTGTGCACAAGTGTGCATATGTGCATTATGCATATGGAGGCCCGAGGTTGAGGCTGGGTGTCTTCCTTAATCATTCTCCCATTTTCTGAGATTGGGCTGGAGTTCATATATTCTGCTAGGCTGGCTGCCTAATGGGCTCCAATGATCTTACACCATTCCATCCCCAGCACTGGGATTATAGTTAAGTCTTTGTGACCAGCATTTTTATGTGAGTATGGGGAATCCAAATTCAGGTCCTTAAGCTTGGGTGGCAGGCACTCCACTGACTGTGCTATCTCCCCAGCCGCCTCCTCTCCCTCTTCAGATAGGTTTTACTTGGATTAGTGTCTAATAAAGAAAGTACTCACATCTTCCTGGGGATCTCATAGCATACCAGAAAAAAAAAATCCCTAGAGAAGCTGAGTCTTCTGTTCTTCAGACCTCACAGAGGATCTTCAAGCCCTTTACAACCCCCTGGGTGGCCCAGTTCTCACTGCACCCTGTTAAGTCTCCTGGGCAGTCCCTCTTTATGGCTGCCCATTTCTGGCCACGGTCACTTAGCTCTGGAGGGCATGTCACCATTGCTCTCCTGCCCAGCCTTCCATTCCCTTCTTCCTTTGTTGTGCTCTCTTTCTCAGTCTGGCTTCCTGCACACTTGGCACCGATTACAAATTCTATCAAACGCTTGTGACCCCAGAATCTGACAGCTCCCTGATAAGAGGCCCAGATTCTCTTTATCTCTTCTAGGCGAATTAGCTTCCCTCAACACCTTTGTCACGTCCCTCATCTCTGAGCTGACCCCCCACAGTCAGAGACAGGGAGTTGGCAGATAAAACAATCTTCTCTGGGCTGGAATTATAATTAAACACCTCGAGCTTTCTGTCCACCATTCTGGGCAGGATTAACCCTTTTGGCTCCTGAAATGCTGCATCTCTTTCCTCTCCTCCCATCCCTTTCTGTCCATCATCATCCCAGTGATGCCCACCAGTGTCCTCATGTATTGCATGGGGATAGGGTGTTGGTGGGGTTGATTCTTTTTGGCAGAAGTTTCCTCAATGGCAAAAATGTGCTCTTTAACTTCAGAAGGAACCTCCAAATTTCAACTTCTGCCATTAAAGTTCNCTTGAGAGTTTTCTCCTCTGAGAACATGGCTCACTGGCTCAGGGTGCTTACAGGTTTCTCTGTCCCTGGTAATGTGGGCGCTGCCTGTGATCCTACATGATCTAAGCTTGTCTTGGCATATGTATGAGCTGCTTACNGAGCTGTTTTGGCACTGCACACTGGAACTGTTGAAGCGCAGGGCAGGGACTCGGTGGACAGCCCCCTGGATGTTGAGCACACACTCGTAGCCCCGCTGGCCAGACTGGGGCTGAGGAAGGTTCCGGGCCTTGAGAGTGATTGGTTTCACTTCTCCAACTGGGATCAGAATCTCCTCCGTGGGCACAAGCTGGGGACAGTCCTAAGTGAGCAAGCAGAGAGCTCCATTAGTTCTCAGAATTGAGCCTGGAGAGGGGGTAGAACATAATGCCAGTCAGGAACTTCCTGTTTCCAGGTGGGTAGCCCGTGAGAAGAGCTGCACCTTATTTAAGAGACATGTTGAGTCAGTAGGGGATGAAGTCTTTTCTTCCTACTGGGCTTTGATATTGTCAACACCATTCCACAAGGCATCCTAATCTTGGGGGTGTGTATTACAATTTAGGAATTAACTTTCAAACACCCTTATGGCAAACTGTGGGTTTTATCTCTGGAGAATAAATGAAAGAGCCTCCATGGGTTCATGTCCCCAGCTCAGACACCCCACCTCTGGTTTTATCTGGTTCCCCAGCCCCTTGGCCCTTTACATTGTCTGATGCCTAAGGCAGCTGTTATCTACAGCTTCAGCGTCTCAGTTCCATCTGAGTCAGGCTTTCCAGGAGAGGTATCAAGTACCCCACCCCAACCCCCCAGATATGCTCTAAATCCTTGCTCTGGCTTTTTATCTCATTTCATTACCATGTGTGAATGCTATGCTGCTTTGGAAAACAAAATCCCAATAGGGAAGGGTAGTAGGGAGGGGCCATGAGGAGGATGCAAGAGAGAGAGGAGAAGAGATCAGTTTTCCTCTGTTGTGTCTGGAGGCAGAGGTCCAACAAAACCTGAGTCTTGTTGCCTTCTCTGCCCCCTACAGGGGGGACGTGGAAACTCTTCGCATGGAAACATGTCTAANATCCAGGATTCAGTTAGGGAGTTCTTGAAGGAGGCTCCACCTTCCCTTCCTCTGGACACTAGTTCCTAGAGGGAACTTTGGGAACATGTTGGGGGTCATGTGGCTACAAGGCCTGCAGAGGGTACTGCTGGTATTTGCTGCCTGAGTACCAAAGCTGCTGGACTTTCTGCAAGGTATGGACAGTCCCAAATTCCAGATAGCAGAAGCCATCCCTGTTAGAAGCCTTGTGTAACATAGGCTGTTGAGCAATTGTAATCTCTACTAAAGATCTACAGAGCTGGTCAGCTCCTTTGTGTGGACATATACAGTCTCTCCCCCCCCTCCCTTTCAGATCCCAGCTATAAACCTATCTGGTCTGTATTTGCCTCTAAACCTGTTCATTCTTGTACACCAAAGTCTGGAACACATAGTTCTGTGGTGTCATTTCTCATACTAACAACAAACCTGGACTTTTGTACATGCTTTTCTCCCTATCAAAGACTAACTTCTACCCACCACTGTCATCCTCTTCCTGCCCTCTGCTCTGCCTCAACTTAATCAGATAGCTGATCATCAAATACCCAGCCTTCCAACTTGGCTCAGGAAGGTTGGCCTGACCCTTTCCTGCAATAGCTTCAGGTAGAACTCTAGGCATTGCCCCATGTTTGCACTGAATCTATGGAGCTTCCTGTGGACTTGTTTTTCTTGCTGGGCTGTGATCTTCTCAAGGACTGAACCGGAGCTTTTCCACCCCACATTACAAGTCTTCATCTTGTGCCAGATGTGTACTGGATACTTAGCCATTGTTTACAGGAGGGTTAATATAAAGAAGAAAATAAAGTAATAGACAAAAGAATTTTGTAGTTTCTTTTTAATTCTAACTTTGGAGACTGTTAAGAGATAAGGGAGACTTGAGAAGCAATTTGATTCCTAAGCTAGGACTATAGATGGCTATGGTTTCTGGAGCTCCATAATTACCTAAAGGCATAGCCTTATCTATTGAGGAGTATGACCATTTACACAGAGCTGGAGCCTGGGGAATTTCCTATTGAGACCTGTCTAGGAGGACTAGAAAGACTTCCAAGGTAAACTGGCCACTCCTGCCTGCCAGTCACTGCATAGGAGGACTCCAGCAAGCAGCATTTCTGAGAGGGCCTGGATCAGAAGGAATATCAGAACAGATGGGTCCTAGTTCAGGTGCCAGTTGCTCAAGCTGCCGACTCATAAACCTGCTCTTTAGTGCTCTTTTACTTTCATCCCCTGCAGGCACTTTTGACAGAGTCTTTCACAGATTTATAGTCAGGAAACCCAGGTATCCCACTGAAAACAAGAACATCCAGTCAGCAGCTAAAAATCTAGCCAGAATCTAACAGGTTAGAATTTATGATAGAAGTAAGTCTGATATATAATGCTGTGGGGTGTGTGTGTAGGCTTAGAGAAAGAGGAGAGATAGATAGAGAGAAAGAGAGACAGATTTGGAACCAAGTGCTGTAAAAGACAAATTCCTGTTTCTCTAATGAGTTCAGAAAACAAATTTAAATTTCAGGNGGCCTAGACTCTTAAAGATAAGCTTTTGGAAGTATGATGTCTCAGGTCAGCAAATAAGACTGTAGAATCCTTTAAACCTTTGATGACAAAAATTTCCCCATAATTGTCCCTCAGTATTCATAGATTCCATCAGCCAAGGACCAAAGATATTTGAAAAATAAGTTATACCTGTACTAGATATATACAAGGTCCCCACTGTGATTATCTCCCAAAAAAAAAGAAAGCAGCTGCTCATACAGCATTGATACAGAATGATAAATTCTGAGTAATCTAAAGATCATTTAAGGTACAGGACAGAATGTGTATGGTTTTATGAAAATATCACATGGTTTAACAGAAGGGATTTCATATCTGTAAAAGGTTCTGGAACTAGTCCTCTATGACTGTGGAGGGATAGCTGAATATACTCAATGTATATTTAGCTTAGAGGTTGGCAAGTCATGGGCAGAAGTTATTTATAAGTTATAATTTTTCAAAGAATAGAATTTTAGAAAACTTCTTCATGCTCTTTTAGGCCTTTTAAAATTAGTTTTAAAGATGATGAATAGGTTCTTCCCTAATACCTAAACATGCTCAAGATTGGCCTAGTAGCAAAAGGATGCATTGGGCTTTGTTTATTTGGCAGTTGCTCTGGGGCCAGATAGAAAAGGACTTTTCTTCTATTCCTAGGGTAGAAAGAAGTGGTTGGCGTTCCCAGCACACAATCTGCATCTTTGGCAACAAGAAAGACATAGACCTGGTCTGTGAGATAGATCCATGAGATCACTAGTGAAGGGCAGGAGTTTAGGGCAGGAGTTTAGGGCAAGAAATGACAACGGTAAGACCAAGGGCAGAGGCAAGAGAATTGACAGCCAGGAAGTCTCAAGAGTTGTTGGAACTTCAGTACATCTGGGGCTTAGGAAGGTGATAGGTTCCATCTGAAGCCATTCCTATGCCACTTGTTTCTGTACACACACACACACACACACACACACACACACGATGGAGTGAGAGAAAGGGAAAGGGGGAAGAGAACAAGGAGAGAGGGAAAGAGAGAGAGGAGAGAGAGAGAATATTTTTGTCCTAAGAACAAAAAAACCAATAACCATAAATAACTTTTTTGTAGAATGTTAAGATGTTCATTAACATTCTTAAAATACTGATGGCCCTTGCTGACCCTGCAGACTTCCCAATAACAACTTTAGGTCATCTTATCTCCTCTGTCTGTCCCCCACTGGAGCCAAGTCTTCTCAGTAAGTGTCTCAGTTTAAATGAAGGTGAACAGATGTCCTGTTTGAGAACATCCCAGGGCTGGGTAAGAGGCAGGGCCACAGCCTCGCTGCCCACTCAGTAAGGTTGGGATTCCCCTGATTTTGTGCTGGGGACCTGTTAGTTCTCAAAGGACTTCTTCCATGTGGAAATGGCATTATCTTCACCCACTGGANTTCAAAGAGTGAAAGCAGCCAGCATCCTGGGAAGCTAATCGGATTTATTTGGTTCTATCTTTCCCTTGGGATAGGTGTAAAGAAGATATTTATGTATCTACATCTCACTAGGTCTGTTCCAGCTGTGGAGGGAGATGAGCTTTCAAGGCTGATAGCTGTACATATTCCTGTGCACACTACCTTCTAACACTGTGTTGCAGGGAGATAGAGGTCTAGGTAGTCTTTCAGAAAGCTGGGGGGCTCTAAGTGGGATAGGGTGCAGGGAAGATGAAGCTCGGCACCTTCAAAGGACTTGAGAAATGGTCTGGATGAAGTTCTGCTTCTTCATGTACAAAATGGTGTTAGTAATACCTGACAACTAGATTACATGAAAGAGGGTATGCAGTGATTGTGTGGTAACAGGCTGGGTTAACAACTGTTAATATGATTACTGTGTGTTTCTTGTATATGTACATATTGCCAGAGTCAGAAATTCAAGCTTATTCAAAGCCACTTTGGATTGAGTTCTGACATCTGCATTTGTCAGACCAACCATCAGAGGAATATTGAGCCTCAGTTTTGTCTGTCACAGAATCAGCTTAATAATAGTCAAGAGTAAACAAAAATTTATTCACAAATAAGGTGATGCATACATGAAAAATAGCCAATAGATGTAAGCTACTATATTCCTGTTTCAGAATATTGTTGCATGTGCTGTGGCTCAGCTTATCAGTTCTTCCTTGTCAGGCCTAAGCATATTGGTCTAGAAGCTTCTGGAAGGATGTGGGTATGTAAACCTCTGAAAATGGCTCTTCTGAACCTTCCATGGGAAGTATTTCCATCTGTGGAGATAGATTTGTGTTGGTCCAGCCACAAATGAACCCTTCATGACCAACAGCAAGGGGTCAGATCAAAGTCACGCCTACAAGCATAACTGTGGCCATGGAGACCAACATGCTCACAGGCCCCAATTTTCTCAGACAGCAAACTAGTCATTTTTTTCTGGATGCTGAATTCTCCATAGCCTTGGGCAATACCCCTAAATTGCTGGCATTCTGATTACTACAGATGTCAAATAAGAGTTATGTGAAACTGCATTCAGCTTAGAGAATCAACTGAAATGCCATCTGTCAATGGTTCTCAATCTTCAGCTTCATCTGGGATAGCACCCAAGAATTTGAATTTCTAGCAAGTTTGCAGGTGATGCTGATGGCACAGTCCTGGGAAGGCACACTGAGAACTGTGCCACAGGTGCAAAACTATGAACACATGAGGCGTGACCGTTGCAGTGCTGCTAATCGGTGGTGCTAATTGGCGGTGCTAATCAGTGATATTTTGCTTCTACCAAGTATACAGGCATGAAATTTTGATTCAAATTTAGAGGAGGGGCTTGATGGAATTGGAAAAAAAAGATATTCTAGTAGCCCCAAAAAGATATATAAGGA
The DNA here is from genome assembly GCA_001675575.1 of Neotoma lepida. Classification (NCBI taxonomy): domain Eukaryota; kingdom Metazoa; phylum Chordata; class Mammalia; order Rodentia; family Cricetidae; genus Neotoma; species Neotoma lepida. Next base: position 7,432 of record LZPO01087952.1, on the reverse strand, counting down.
TTTACAGCCCCTAAAACAACTTTACCTAAGCTGGACACATGCACTTTTGTGATTCTTCAAACTTTGGGGAATAGGGTCTCCTAAAGCAGAGCTTTGAACAGAAAAAAGCTAAGCCTGGAAGCCATTGACCAGGAAGGGATGTGTTGTAAAAAGATTCAGTTGTATTTTATGACTTTGAGAAAGTTGCCCTAGCCACTGTGCTGGGAAACTGCCCTCCACTTCCTTTGCTGAATCAAGCTTCCATTCAGTGCTGGTGCTGTACCAATAGCCAGCATGCATGAGGACAAGAGAGCAGCTCCTTACACAATCTGATGGGGAGATAAAGGGGACAAGAACGATGCTGCTTTCCAACCCAAGGCACAGACACCAAAGAGTGAAAATTAGACTGGGGTTTGCCCCCAAGATCTTTTGTTGATCACTGAATCCTGCTAACAGAGAGGCAGTGGTTTCTCTCTAGCCAGCTCTCTGGGACTTTCAAATCTCTCACTTGCTGCCCAGGAGCAGCTATGCTTCAGTGGTTCCTTGTGGTGAAGAGAGCTGGGCTTGCTTCCAATTAGCCCTTTGGGGCTCAGCCCTCAGGTCTCTCCACCATAGTTTATTTGTCTTGCTCCCTGTGACAATCTGCTTGCCCTTGCTCTACTGCAGGTCACTCTCAGGCTTGACTCTGGATTTCTATCTGCCTGCTAGGGTGGCCTCCACAGATATAGAGTTGCTCTTTGTCCTGATCTGCACCAGCCCTTCCCTGGGTTCCCAGTTTTCTCTTCCAGTTTATGAAGGGACTTCAGAACTTTAGTAGCCATGGTGAAGGTCCCTTTCTGAGACAGAGAATGCTAACCTTCCACTGCCTAGATATTAGCTCTTCTGTAGTGGCTTGCTTCCCATGGCAATTCTTTCATTGGCCCCCAGGCTGTGTTAACCTCTGTCCCACTACCAGCAAGAAGATTAGTTTCAAACTCCCACAGAATCCCAGGCCTGAATTAATAACCAGTGTCCATTAAGATCAGTATAGCATTCCAGCATGCCCAATGACTAGAAAAGATATAGATTGTCCCAGTGACTGGGTACCTGGCTCTATCATTCTGAGGCAGCTGTGGGTGGGTCTGTCTTAAAAACTAGTTAGGGGGCCATGTATCTCTTCCTCTCAATACAGAGCATTTTTACTTTCTTACTGCATATACTACATATTTCAGAAAGGGTGAATTATTGAATGTCAGGTGTATCTGTTTCCAAAAATTCAAGGTATATTTTATATTTAGCCATAGAAACAACCAGCACAACTGTGAACATTGGGAGACCCAAGAAATTCATCTAAAAAATACCATTGACAGGTAGCTCAGTCAACATCACTTAGACTTAGGTACAGAGGTCACTCACTGTTCACCATTTTCCCCTGTGTGCACTCTACAAATGTTCACTGGTAAAGGATTAGGATTTAAAGATAAGATGTGGTCCTTGCTTTCCAGCAGCTTATAGCGCAATGCAGGAGGGAGATATATCTAGAAAACTAGATACTAGCCCTTTGCTTGGCTGTAGACTTACTGTGCTTCAATAGAACATTCACTCTCAGCAGTATATGAAAACTCCACAGTCACTCCTTAATATCTGCAAGTTTTTCCAAAATACTGAATCTCTGTCTCTCTGTCTCTGTCTGTCTGTCTGTCTGTCTGTCTGTCTGTCTCTCTCTCTCTTTCTGTGTGTGTGTGTGTGGGGGGGTTAGTATACAAGGTCTTAATTGTCTAGTCCTAATTGGCTACCCTTGGGCATGAAAAACACTAGACAAAAGAAAGGGACATTGAAGAAGCAGCTTCATGGAGCTGAGGCATACTGGTGAAATGTGAGAGAACCAACCTTAGTGAACAATTACTAAGTGGAATATTCACAGTAAAGATGAACAACATGATATTTCACTGTGTCAATGACAAAGGTGGGTTAGACTTTAGGGAAGGAGCTTCAACTAGATAATATAATAGGACTTTTGGCAATGCTTGGTCCTTTTTACTAGCTGGATTTCTCTGTCTCCAAGGCCACCCACCCAGTAATACATCAGAGTCAAAGAATCATTGAATTTTAGAGTTGGAAGAAAAGTTGGCATGAAAAGATGGTTGAGAGTGAATGTTCTATTGAAGCACAGTAAGTCTACAGCCAAGCAAAGGGCTAGGCTCAAAGAATAGACAGCATTCATTACTTTCTCTCAGAGCATGGAGTCTGTTTGTTGGATATGCTTCCTCTGGGCTTTTAGTTTCAACTAGTAGTCACCTTTACACTCTTGAATGCAGTCTTAACAGCAGATAGAGCCTCTGCTGGGGGACCACTGGTTGCTACTTTCTTTAGCTTTATAATATCATTTATTTATAACATGAAGAATCTCTGATAAGGTGACCAAGATAGGCCAGGACAAAAGATGGTTAAACTACGGGACAGACCATCTGCAGTGCAAAGGGGCTGGTTTTCTCAGATTGTTGTCAAGCCACAGATAACTTTCTTACCTCTGAAACATTGATCCTGCCTTCTTGGAAGGAACAGGTGGTGGGGTCATGTGTGCAGAGGTTTCGGTACTTGCACCAATGGCAGCGGAAGGCGCTGTTGACACAGGACAGGCACCTGCAAGGAGGAGACAGTAAGAGGGCCAGCCATGCAGGCCTGTCATGAAAGAAGGCTGTTATCCTTACATCCGCATCTCACTCTTGGGAGGGTAAGCTAGTGGAGCATATTCTAGTACTGATAATTGCAGATTCTGCATCTGAGATGTTCATGGGGCCAGACAATTAGGAATAAAGTGGGACCTCAGTGGGAATGATTTAACCTGTAAAACAGTAGCAGTAGGTGTGCTAGTTTGTATTTTCAGGAATTTCGCAAGCTAGAATTTCAGTCTGATGGACTGAAATTGGCTATGGTGGAAGCATTTAAATTATAGAAATGGGTAAATACTATGTATTATATTTTCAAAAATCTGATTGCTGATAGTTAATGCCAGCACACTATTGCTTATCAATCAGGGTAGCTATAAGAGCGCAGAGGAAAAAATTAGTCAGATCTGATTATAGTTCTGCTTCTGCTGCCAACACTGATGTCACTCTGAGTAAGTCACTCACTTTGTGTATTTAAGTTTCTTCATCTGTCTGTAAAAAACATTCCTGTGTGGTCCACAGGGCTGTTGAGTGTTAAGTGAGATAATGAATAGGGAAGGTTTTAGAATCATGTTAAATATGATTATTATTTTGAATAAGTTAAATCACCTATTATTTCAACCTCTTGAATAACATAGTATTAGTGATTTGGTTCACAGCACCTATGTTACTGAGCTTGGGAAAGTTGGAATACTGCATTTGCCCCATATCACTAGTGGTCCTGGCATGGAACAATAGCCTATACCTATGGGATAAATGTTCTTCCCAGAGAGAACACTTCTTCCTCTTTGGGTTTACCTGGAGGCTCTGTATTGTGTGTAGACCACTCTGATGGAAATGTACTGAGAGTTCTGGCCTTCCTCCTCCTCAGCTTCTATATATAACAACTTAGTATAGCTCTGCTTTTCAGAACTGTACCAAGCTGTTAAGAACAGAAATAGGTCTGCAATCTGGCGCCACCTGGTGGGGTCCTTATTAAGTCTGGGTGGTAGGGGCTTCTATCCAGGGGTCTCAGACCAGTCAGTGTAAGGAGGTGTGAGAGGTGACTTTGTCCATACACACCCCAGAAAGGATTCTTTTCTAGTCATGCACACCCAAAGTCCAGTCATGTCTAAAATCACTTTGTTTCTGAGTTTGAGTCAATGCTATTTCATGTACTCCCATCACTGATAGATTCTTGATCCTATCATATGATTCAACAAGTAAATACTGAATATCAACCAGGGTGAAGGAAATGGTGTTTATTGGGTGCTAACTGGGCTCTTCCACCGGCTGATTTTGTCACTGTCATTGTAGCACTTATTATCTATGGGTCTCAGCTTATCATATTAAAAAGAGGGAATTGAACTTGATACTCTGACTTTTAATTGAATTCCAGGAGTAGAGAAGGGTAAAACAATGTTGAGCAATAAAACAAATCTTAGCTGTTGAGGAGACCTGCCTTTTTCTGCTAAAACTTGCTGCCTGTGACAATATTTTCCTTGCCATAGAAATCTATCACTGAATGTGGTGACATCACACTGGATTGCCATGGTAATGCAGGTACTCTCACAAACAATAGATTCTGTTACCACTGCCTTAGATTATGCAGGTTGACAGGTCCTCCCTCCAAAAAGCCTGAAATTCTCAAGCAGGGTTATCTGGGGTTGGAATATAGTGGGTAGTGGTCATTTTTATCCAGTTCTGCTTTAGTCTCCTTGCCCTGCCTTTGTTGCGCTGTCTGGCCATTTCCACCTCTTGTTCCTCTTGTCTGTCTTACTCATAGTATATATTGAGGAGGGATATGTTGCACACTGAAGTTAAAGCCTCTTCTGCCTCTTCCAGCCCAGGCCCTCTCACTGGACGCTGAGAGAGGCTGCTGTCCTTATGTCTGTCCTTCTTTGTGTGCATATTGGACTCCTCCACATTCACTGTCAGTCCCTGCCTTCAAAGCCACTGTCAATTGGCTAAAGCAAAGACCTCTTTTTACAGTTCCTAGGTCAGGACCCTTTTCTTGCCATTCTAGCTTTAGAACTGGAGGTAGAATGTACTGGGGTGGGGCCAAAGGAATGAGATAAGGGGCTGTGGTGAGTGACTGCCATTCAAATGAGCATGTACCAGCCCCCCTAGAGAGACTTCAATGTGACTACTGCAAAAGTCTCGCCCTAGAGGGAGGAAGTGGAACTCTATACTCATATCCAGACCCAGGCAAGGCTCCTTCCGAGGCATGCTTACAGTTGGTGGGCACTGCAGTTATAGAACTTGAACTCGGTGCTGACAAAGATCTTTCCTGTCTCCTTGGATCTCAGCTGCAGCTCTAGGCCAAACCAGTCTGCAAGAGAGGACAGAGTGAGAACCTGGGGTCCAGTGAACACCCTGAGAGGAAGACCATGTCATAGAGCCACCTAGGAGTATAGATAGAGAAAGCCTGCCTGAACCTGCTTTGCCCCTGAGAGTCCCTACCAGTCTATCCCTCAGTAACAGATTCCCTGAGGAATCTGCTTGGTTAGGCATACTCAATTACTGAAAGAATTTCAGAATATTAGCCCAGAACCCTTCAAGCCAAGTTTGGTGGAGAGAACTCAATGCAATCTATTGCCTGAATCTCACCTGCTCCTAGAAGGGACAGGAAGTGGGCACAGTGCACATTATGCATTCTCAGCCCAGGAGGAATGAGCATTTTCCTTCTTGAATCTCACTTAGGGCATAGCACAGTGTTTTCAACTCAGACAAAGTTATATAAGCCAATATTAGCGTCTGGTATGCACAGCTGGTCAGGTAGCTTCATGTCTATATTTGTGACTCCTATATTCACCATGGTACCAATGGCTCTTTTGGCATATAATCCTTACCTTGATCCAGAGGGATAACAGGGACATCCTTGGGCCCAGGTGAGATGCAGATGACTTGGCTCCCAGACACCTGTCCCTCCACCTCAGTCAAGTTCCCAAAGGCACAGGCAATACCCTCCGAGAGGTTGGGGGCATCATTCACAACCAGGCTGAGCTGTGGGAAAAGCAAGAGCTCAGGAGAACCAGGCCCTAGGCAAGGTTCTCTGCCAGGACCAATTGCTCAGGAATCTCCTTGACTTCCTCTATAAGAGAAGGGCATTGGTCTAGTGATCTTCCATTTTTGATGCTGAGCAATTAGAGTAACAAATGGTTGTGTGCTGTGTGGGGTCAATGGTCTTCATAAAGATTGTTACTGTTAATTCTTCAATCTTGCCCAGCATCAGAAAGCACTTGATGTTCAAGGAAGTAAGGGGATTTGTACTAATATTCATCTCAGACCCTGCTCTATCTGATATGGAAATTAATTGCAAAGCACATAGGAACCTGCAAGTGAGTCGTAAGCTTTGGACTTTATCACAGACCTTAGCTTGGGCTCCTTGGAATGTAAGCTTCATCAAGATGGTAGAAGACAGAAGATCCTTTCCCCAGCTGCCATTCACCCATTTATTTGGAAGCTGTGTTCTCCAGAGTTTCTGCTCCTCTATTCCCTCTGGGCTTTCTACTTTCCAGCAGTGCCCTGGTGTGGGGCAGGAGGCTCACAAGATGCACAGGGGATCAAAGAAGGTTCACTGATGGCTAAATAATGTATACCATTATTTAAGAACTCCATCTAGAACAGCAGTCTCCAGCCTGGCTAAATTTGCAGAGCCTCATTTTAGTAGTAAAAAACTAGACTTTCAGAATTTGGAAAATGTTGTTCTGAATTCAGGCCACTTTTCAATGAGTTTGTCCTCAGCTCCCACAATAGGCACAACCTCCCTGATTGTTTCATTAGCATCACTGGAGCCCAAACCTCCTGGTGGGCATGAATGAACTGAAGCTATGGAAGGTTCATTAACTAATTAACATTCATGAATGCTTATAAAACCTTCACAATGAAATTGCAGTCAGAGCCTAAGGACATAGAATATTTTGGGTTGTACCTTGACAGGTGGCTGAGGGCTATTTTTACTATGTTTAATATTCTCTTTAAGCATACACTTTGAACAAGTCTCAGTTTTTCTTTAATCTCTCTCCTGCCTACCAAACACAATGGCAAGCTAAGGCCATTGAATAATTAACAAACAGAAGACTGAAATCATACTATGTCCTAAGAATGTGCTGTTAGGTATTGTATCATAGGTTGTTTTTAATATTTTTTTTTGAGCACTGAAATTCTGATTAATATGTGCAGGTATTAAAGAAGTGTGCCCTGTGTTCCCGTCCTCCCTGCTGCATACTCACCAGCCGGCTGTGATCTGACACAGAGATGCTGCTGGGGTGTACTTCAAGGCTCATGCACTGGCTGATACTGGCAGCAAATCGATTTGCTTCCCAGGCCCGTTGGCATTTGTCCCTTCGGGAGCACCTATATGAACACAGATTCATAAGAGGTCATGGCTCCACTGTTGTTGGGTAAGACAGATTTGTTGCCCCAGCACTGTAACCTATGGCTTTGTGATGACTTTTACTGTATTCTCAGGTGTTCACTCTCACATAAAGCTAAAGATATATCAAGGAAGAGGTATTAATTTCCAACCTAGATGGTAGTTAGGTATTAAGAACATCATGCTAGTACTAGGGGATGCTCAGGTAAGTAAAAAGTTTGGGGTACTTGAGAAGTAGGGCTGTGAANATGAACTCTGCAGCTAGAATATTAGGCTTTAATACCAGGCCTGTTACCTGCTAGCTGGATCCCACTGGATAAGTTACTTAATCTTTCTTTTCTCTGTTTCCTAAACCTTAAAATAGCAAGGATGATGATAATACCCTACCTTGTAAGGCTACTCTAAGGCTAAAGTGAGTTAGTACTCAGAATGCAGCCTGACACTCAGT
>LZPO01087951.1:33037-44522 GCA_001675575.1 Neotoma lepida | reverse complement strand
GGACCTGTAGAGTTTGGTTTTACACTACATATCTACCTAGTCTCTGGTTCTTGGACATATAAGCAGTGTCAGGTATGGGTTCCTTCTTGTGAAATGGGCCTTAAGTCAAATCAGACATTGATTGGCTACTCCCACAAGTTCTGTGCCACCATTGCCCCAGCATATTTTGCAGGCTGGACAGATTGTAGACCAAAGGTTTTGTGGCTGGGCTTGTCTACATGTCTCTTTTGGTAGCCTGAAGAGTAACTTCCAGTGCCAAAGGGACTAGAATATAGGGGTGGAGGCTCTATGTAGGCACCAGCTTGACTTCTTCATGTTCAATGAGTTATGTGAATGTTGTCCACGGCAACACAGACCCAGAGTTAGTTTGCAGAGAGCAGCCTTTGGTCTTAGAAACATCCTAGGTTGTTTGGTGATATTTCTATGGGACCCCCTTGGCCAACAACTCGGTTGAATGCAACCCAGTCCTGCCTCTGGAAGCCTTGCCTGGCTATACGAGTTGACCAGTTGGCACTGTCCATATCCCCCATTACTAGGAGTCCTCATTAGGATTACATTCATAGATTTCAGGAAGTTTCCACTCCAGTAGGTTTACACCCACCAAAATACCTCCCAAATTCTAGCCTTATCTTCCCTCATACTCTCCTCAACAATATCTCCCCTAATCTGATGTCCCCACTCCTGTCTCCAACCTGTCCTCAGTCTGCCAATAAAATCTATTCTATTTCCCCCTCCTAGGGAGATCCATGTGTCCCCCCAGGCCATTTGCTTTACCTAACCTCTCTGGGTCTATGGACTGTAGCTTCCTTATCATTTTCTTAATGGCTAATACCCACTTATAAGAGAATACACACCATATTTGTCTTTCTTGGTCTGTGTTACCTCACTCAGAGTGTTTTTTTTCTAGTTCCATCTATTTGCCTGCAAATTTTATGATGTCATTTTTAATAGCCAAATAATACCTTATTATGTAAATGTACCATATTTTCTTTATCCATTCTTCTGTTGAGGGACATCTGTTGTTTCCAGTTTCTGGCAATACGAATAAAGTCTCAATGAACATGGTTGAGCGATAGTCCTTGTGGTAGGTTCAAGTGTACTTTGGGTGTATGTCCATTAGTGGTATAGCTGGGTCTTGATGTAGATCAATTCCCAGCTTTCTTAGGAACCACCATACTGGTTTCCCTAGTGGCTGTACAAGTTTGCATTACCACCAGCAATGAAGGATTGTTCCCCTTGCTCCTCATCCTCTCTAGCATGAGCTGTCATTTCTGTTATTGATCTTTGGCATTCTGCCAGGTCTAAGATGGAATCTCAAAGTAGTTTTGATTTGCATTTCCCTGATGGCTAAGGATGTTGAACCTTTATATAAGTGTTTCTTGCCATTTGAGATTCCTCTATTGAGAATTCTCTGTTTATATCTGTACCCCATTTTTAATTGTGTTATTTGGTTTTTTTAATATTTAATTTCTTGGTGTTCTTCATCTATTTTGGATATTAGTCCTCTATCAGATGAAGAGTTGGTAAAAATCTTTTCCTATTCTGTAGGCTGCCATTTTTTTCTTTTGATGGTACCCTTTGCCTTACATAAGCTTTTCAGTTTCAGGAGGTCTAATTTATTAATTATTAATTATTGCTCTACCAGTGTTCTGTTCAGAAAGTCTCCTGTGCCAATGTGTTCAAGGCTATTCCCCATTTTTCTTCTATTAGGTTCAGTGTATCTGATTTTATGTTGAGGTCTTTGAACTACTTGGACTTAAGTTTTGTGTAGAGTGATAAATATAAATCTATTTGCATTCTTCCACATGCAGACATGCTGCTTTTTTTCCAGTGAATATTTCTGGTTTCTTTATAAAAAATATGGTATCCACATATGTGTGGATTTATGCCTGGGTCTTCAATTTGATTTCATGATCATTTGATTTTTATTATTATACCTCTGTAGTACAACTTGAAATCAGGAGTGGTGGGACCTCCAGCAGTTCTTTTATTGTTCAGTACTATTGTAGATATCCTGATTGTCTTGTTTTCTGTTTGTTTATTTTTCCATATGAAGTTGAGATTTGTTCTTTCAAGATTTGTAAAGAACTGCATTGGAAATTTGGTGAGGATTACATTGCATCTGTAGATTACTTTTGGTAGGATGGCCATTTTCACTGTACTAATTCTACCAATCCATGAGCATGGGATATCTTCCCATCTTCTGATGTCTTCTTTTCTTCAAAGACTTGAAGTTTTAGGATACAAGTCTTTCACTTCCTTGGTTAGAGTTACTCAAAGATATTTTATATTATTTGTGGCCATTGTGAAGAGTGTTGTTTCCCTGATTTCTTTCTCAATCCATTTGTCATTTGTATATACGAGAGCTGGTTTTTTTTTTTGTTGTTGTTGTTGTTTGTTTTTATCTTGTATCTAGCCACTTCCCTGAAAGTAGTCCTCTGGTGGAATTTTTAGGGTCACTTATGTGTACTATCATATCATCTGCAAATAACAATACCTTTTGACTTCTTCCTTTCCAATTTGTATCCCCTTGATCTCATTCACAGTTGTTTTATTGCTCTAACTAGATCTTCAAGTACTATATTTTATGAATATGGAGAGAGAGAACAGCCTTCTTTGTTCTTAATATTAGTGGGATTACTTTGAGTTTCTCTCCATTTAATTTGATGCTGGCTAAAGGCTTTATGTAAATTACCTTTAAAATGTTTACCTATGTCCCTTATATCCCCAATCTCTCCAGGACTTTTATCATGAAGGGATGTTGGATTTTATCAAAGGCCTTTTATGAATCTAATGAGATGATCTTGCTTGTTTGTTTTTTTCTTTCAGTATGTTTATATGGTGGATTACATTGACAGATTTGCATACATGAAACCATCCCTGAATCTCTGGGATGAAGCCTACTTGACCATGATTGATGATCTTTCTGATGTACTCTTGGACTTGGTTTGCAAGTATTTTATTATTTTTGAGTCTATGTTCATAAGGGAAATTGGTCTGTAATTCTGTTTCTTTGTTGCATCTTTATGTAGTTTGTGTATCAGAGTAACTGAGGCCTCATAAAATAGGTTAGGCAATTGTGGGAGGGTCCTTTCAAGCTTTACAGCAAGCATGGAAAAATTGATCAGGTTAAGGTAAAAATGAAACTCAATTTAGTTCAATTTTGGTAAACAGTGCTAGGCTAAGACTTCTAGAGTCTGACCCAGATCATTTTACTTTAGCCATATTTAAGTATAGAACAATTTTGGAAACTAGGTATTCAGATAACAATTAACTCTGCCCTGTGAGTACAACAAATCTTAAGACATGTTTATTTTGAAGCTCTTTGAAAGCACATATGGAGAGGCTGGAGAAATGACTCCATGGTTGAGAGACCTGAGTGCTCTTCTTAAGGACCCAGGTTCAATTCCTAGCACCTACATTGCATAAGACGAATTTCTAAATGGTCTTATTAATAAAAACACAGAGCCAGAAATAGGGGTGAAAATCTGACAGAGATCAGAGGAATAAGAACCACCACCAGCTGACCTTACCTCACCAACACCGCTGCTTTCAAAGATAGAGCAACTTCCTTTTTTTATACCTGTCTATTCTGCTAACTCATCTCCTCTCTGCCAAGCTATATCACTTCCTGTCTGTGTGCACAAACCTCCAGAACTCTATGGTTGATGCTGGGATTAAAAACAGAACACTTGGCTCTGTTCCCTAGTGTGACCTTGAACTCACAGAGAACCAGACGGGTTAAGGGTGTGTGCTAACATTGCATGATTTCTGTTTACTATAGTGGCTGACTATTTTTCCTCTGATCCTCAGATAAATTTTATTGGGGGATACAAATAAAATATCACCACATGCATGACAGTTCACTGCTGTCTGTAGCTCCAGTTTCAGGGAATTTAATACCCTCTCATAGACAAACATGCAGACAAGTCACCAATGTACATAAAGTAAAAATAAATAAACTATTTTTTTAAAAAGTACATATGGCTTCATCTATAAGACGTTTCTTGTTGATTTAGAAACAATGCTCAAGATAAGGGTCTAGGGAGAATGACTGAGGTAAACACAATGTCTGGCCCTAAAATAACATGGAAGTCACCAAGGCTGTTATAAAGTAAAATGACATCTCTCACAAAGACAAGTTTTATGGCCTAGAAGTAATGCTCAAGATTTTTAGGGGAAAGGGAGGAGTAAAAAAACCAAAACACCATATTCTAGGGGATATGGTGGTGAGGAGCTGGGGGTAGCCTGGTCCAACAGATAGCAAAGGATTAGCAGGTTGTAAGGTACATGTTACCCCAGCATTCTGGGAGAACAGATAAAACACCTCTTTCCTTTAAAGGATGCCTGCAAGTTTAACTTTCCTGGTTTCTCTAGGGCTTATCTGTGTGTACCGGCTCTTTTTGCTTTCTACTGTTTCTTCTGTTTCTATTTTGTGGAATAACTTGACAAGAACTGGCATTAGCTCTTCTTTGAAAGTCTGGTAGAATTCTATGCTAAAACCATCTGGGCCTGGGTTTCTTTAGTTGGGAGACTTTTAATGACTGCTTCTATTTTTCTAGGGGTTATAGGTCTATTTACATTGCTTATCTGACCTTGATTTAACCTTGGTAAGTGGTATCTATTGAGAAAACTATGCATTTCTCTTTGATTTTCCAATTTGGTGGAGTACAGGTTTTCTAGGTATGTCCTTATGATTCTCTGGATTTCCTTAGTGTCTGCTGTTATGTCTCTCTTTTCATTTCTGCTTCTGTTAATTTGGATATTCTCTCTCTCTGCTTTTTGGGTAGTTGGATAAGGGTTTGTCTATCTTGTTGATTTTCCCAAAGAACCAACTATTTGTTTAATTGATTCTTTGTACTGTTCTGTTTCTATTTTATTAATTTAAGCCCTGAGNTTGATTATTTCTTGTGTTCTACTCTTCTTGGGTGTGCTTACTTTTTGTTCTAGAGCTTTCTAGCATGCAGTTAATTTGATAGTAAGAGATTGTTCCAATTTTTTTATATAGGCACTTAGTGCTATGAACTTTCCTTTTAGCACAGTTTTCCTTGTGTCCCATAAGTTTGGATATGCTGTGTATTGACTTTCATTGAATTCTAGAAAGTCTTTAAATTCTTTATTTATTTCTGTCTTGACCTAGTAGGGATTCAGTAGGGAGTTGTTCAGTTTCCATGAGTTTGTAAGCTTTCTGCTGTTTCTGTTGTTGTTGATATCTAGCTTTAATCCATGGTCAGATAGGATGCAGAGAGTTATTTCAATTTTCATATATCTATTGAGATGTGCTTTGTGTCCCAGCATGCAGTCAATTTTGGAAAAAGCTCCATGAGGTCCAAAGTAGAATATATATTCTTTTGTGTTTGGGTGAAATNTTTTGTAAATATCTGTTAGCTCCAATATTTTTCTGTTTTGTTTTTGTCTGGATGATCTGTTCACTGGTGAGAGTCAGATATTGAAGTCACACTAATATTATGTGAGGGTCAATATGTGTTTTAAGCTGTAGTAGTATTTCTTTTACAAACGTGGGTGCCCTTGGTTTTGGGCCATTGATGTTAAGAATTAAAATGTTGCTGTGCAGTGGTGGTGCAGGTCTTTAACTCTAGCACACAGGAGGCAGAGGCAAATGGATCTCTGTGAATTTAAGGCCAGCCTGGTCTACAGAGCTAGTTCCAGGACAGCTAGGGCTGTTACACAGAGAAACCCTGCCTCAACAAAACAAACAAAAAAAGAATTGAAATGTGAAATGTCATCTTGGTGGATTTTTCTTTTGATGAATATGTAGTGTCCTTTCCTATCTCTTTCGATATGAAGTCTACTTTGTTAGATATTAAAATGATTATATCAACTTCCTCTTAGGTCCATTTTCTTGAAATATATCTTTCTAACTTTTTACCCTGAGGTATCCTTGATGTTGAGATGAGTTTCTTGGTTGTAGCAGAAGAAGCGATCCTGTTTTCACATTCATTTTGTTAGTATGTGTCTTTTTATTGGGGAATTGAGACCATTGATATTGAGAGATATTAAGGATCAATGATTGTTGATATCTGTTAGTTTGTTGTCTTTGGTGGTAGTGGTGGTGTATGTGTATATGTTTCCCTTCTTTTAGTTTTGCTGGAGTGAAATGTAGGAAAAAGTTTTTCTGTGTCCCACCCAAGCTCCCGAGGCTGCTCAGATTCAAGTAAACACACAGAGGCTTATATCATTTACAAACTTATGGCCTAATGGCTCAGGCTTCCCATTAGCTATCTCTTACATCTTAAATTAACCCATTTCTATAAATCTATATTTGCCACATGGCTCGTGGCTCACCACCTTTACATCTTGCTTCTCCTGGTGGTGGCTAGCAGCATCTACTCAGCTCTGCTTTCTACTTCCTCTCTCTCTAGTTAGAATGTCCTGCTTAACCTTATTCTGCCTCACCATTGGCCAACAGCTTTATTTATCAACCAATCAAAGCAACACACATTCACAGCATACAGAAAGGCATCCCCATCTTTTCCCCTTTTCTTTCTATTTAAAAGGAAAGTTTTAACTTTAGCATAGTAAAATTACTTAAAACAAAACAGTTATCAAGCAAGAATTACAGTTACAATAGCTAGTCTATTTATATTTTGTAAAATTAAAGAAAATATTCTATCATCCAGCCTATATTTGTGAGTCTAAAGTTTTATATCTAATTTATCTTTTATCATAATTAAGAAAAACTATAGCTATCTAGTCTTCAACCACATCAAAGACCTCAGAAGGATATAATATTACCTAGGTAAACAGGAAGAACATTGTAAGCAACTTTCAAAAATCTAGAATGACAGAGACAGCTGTCTGTCTGGACAGTCACCCAAAGTTCCTCTGTATCATTGCGGTGTCCATCTTCAGCCTGTAGGCCCAGAGTTTCTCAGTCATTTTTCTCTGTGTCCTATAGAATGTCTGGCAGCTTTTTTCTGTGAAGCAGGAACCTGAAGGACCATCTCATCTTGCAAAGTTCAGTGGTCACCTTTCTATGGGTTCTGTATGTCTAGTTGATAAAACATTTTTTCAAGCAGTCCAGGCAAGAACAGCTTCTTGCTCAAATGGCTATTTTTGCCAAGCAGATAAACTCCATATGGAGTGTCTTTGATGCCCATCTTTCTCCTTGAAGTAAATCGGTGCTGCCAGGAGCAGACGTGTCTCACTGTCCAGAAAGTTTTTAAAACATTTTAAATGCCATATTTTGTAGGTCTTTGAAGTGTTTGAAGATTATCTACCTAATTGAAATATATCTATGTATATCAAGAAAACTTAACTAGCATGACTATGTTTGACTATCATAGAAGACTAATTATTAATCTGTATTTCTTATTTATCCATTACAATTTAAAACAAACATAATACCTTAAGCAAGAGTAGAANGTTTAACTATCATAAAAGACTAATTATTAATCTGTATTTCTTATTTATCCATTACAATTTAAAACAAACATAATACCTTAAGCAAGAGTAGAAATATATATACAGTATAACAAAATTAACTTTAAATTTGTATCAATAAACTAAAATCTATACCAATGTAAAACATTTTAAACAAGTTGCTTTTTTAAAAGTAGGTTCAACAATCCACCCTTTTATCCTATCATAGCTATATCCTATATTTCCACATCATATCCCCCTTTCTTTTTTTTGGAAAGAGATTGACTATGACCAATAACAATTTGTAACCAACAATCTAAACAAAGACAAACATCCATAATCTATTTTTTGGGAATGTAGGAATAGTTTTTTAGGGTACTTTCTGCTGATAGGGGGCACTGGTAGTCTTATAGGGATCGTGAGAAAATTGGAGATANTGGTCAAGTCCTGGGAAGACCGGCTATAACCTTTGTTGATAGGTACCATCTGTTAAGGTTCAGGAGGTCTGGCTTGATCAAACATGATCCATCTTAACCTGGAACAAATCCATAGCCTCTTGTTTCTTATGAAAACAAAAGCAGAGCTTCCTTTCCAAAGCAACATATTTTTAGTCATAAATTTTGAAATTGAGATATCTTTAAAATATACATCTTGATTTAACTCAGCAGCTTTTACAATCAAATGTCTCTCTGTAGTTAAAAATCCCAAAGACAACACAATCTAGATTCTCTGTGTATTATCCATTGTTACATGGCTTATTATATTACTTTTACTGTCTCTTATAAGACTATATTTTTAAACATATAAATATATTTTAAGCCTACATACATTTTTTTTACACAATATAAACCATTTAGAGGTTTATTCAATTTGAATCTCTTTTATTTTGAATCTATAATCCTTTTTTAGCCAGGAAAGATTTTAAACTGCTAAGCTGCATGGCTAGGACCAGCATCCTTGGCTGCTGACTCTGCCCACTTCAGCTTTTCCACATGGCAGCAGTACCCAGGAGAGTCATGTTTACCCCGCCAACTCTGGGGTCTTGCTGCCATCAGGATAGCATGCAGCTGGCCCATAAGCCCTTTTTGTCTGTATGAGTGAAAGTTAAATCTACCATGCAGTGCACTGTGCAGCTTGTAGATGCCACTGTGTACCACAGCTGTTTAGCTCAAGCCTGCACACTGCAAACCTGCCATAGTGTAGCTTAAGTCCACATGCCATGGCATCTCTGTACCCTGGCCTCTCTATCTCTTTGCCCACATGAGACATGAAGTAGAAAGCTGTTTTTAGCTCAACTTTAGAATTTTTTTTAAGTTTTTTTAAGTTTTGGGTGGAAAGTCTTCCCCCACATTGGGCGCCATTTGTAGGAAAAACTTTATCTGTGTCCCACCAAGGCTCCCACGGCTGCTCAGATTCAAGTAAACACACAGAGGCTTATATCATTTACAAACTTATGGCCTAAAGGCTCAGGCTTCCCATTAGCTATCTCTTACATCTTAAATTAACCCATTTCTATAAATCTATACATACCACGTGGCTCGTGGCTCACCACCTTTACATCTTGCTTCTCCTGGTGGTGGCTAGCAGTGTCTACTCAGCTCTGCTTTCTACTTCCTCTCTGTCTAGTTAGAATGTCCTGCTTAACCTTATTCTGCCTTACCATTGGCCAATAGCTTTATTTATCAACCAATCAGAGCAACACACATTCACAACATACAAAAAGACATCCCCATCATTTGTGAAATTATTTATTTTTTGTGTTATCATGGGTGCAGTTAACCTTAGCTTATAGTTTTCCTTCTAGCACCTTCTATTGGGCTGGATTTGTAATTAGATATTATTTAAATTTGACTTTATCATGGAATATCTTATTTCCTCCATCTATGGTGAATTAATATTTTGCATAACAGTCTCCACTGCCATCTCTAGTCTCTTAGAGTCTGCAGCACATCTGTCCAGGCCCTTCTGGCTTTTAAAGTCTCCATTGAGAAGTCAGGTGTGATTCTAACTACATTTATTTGTTACTTGCTCTTTTTACCTTGCAGCTTTTAATATTATTTCTCTGTTCTGTTTGTTTAGTGTTTTGATTATTATGTGGTGAGGGGATTTTCTTTTCTGGTCCAATCAATTTGTTGTTCTATATGCTTACTGTACCTTTATAGGAATCTATTTCTCTTTTTTTTTTTTTGAGACAGGGTTTCACAGTGTACCTTTGGCACCTTTCCTGGAACTCACTCGGTAGTCCAGGCTGGCCTCGAACTCACAATGATCCACCTGCCTCTGCCTCCTGAGTGCTGGGATTAAAGGCGTGTGCCACCACCACCCAGCAGGAATCTATTTCTTTAGCTTAAGAAAATTTTCTTCTATGATTTTGTTGAAAATATTTTCTGGGCCTTTGAGCTGGCTTTCTTTTCCTTCCACTATATCTACTATTTTTAGGTTTGATCTTTTCATAATATCCCAGATTTCCTGAATGTTTTGTGTCAGTATTTTAGATTTGACAGTTTCTTTGACCAATGTATCCATTTCTTCAATGGTATTTTCANTGCTTAGCATTCTCTCTTCCATCTCTTCTATTTTGTTGATGAAGCTTGCTTGTGTAGTTCCTGTTCACATTCCTAAATTCTTCATTTCCAGAATTCCCTCAGTTTGGTTTTTGTTTATTGATTATGCTTCCAGTTTCAAGTCTTGAACAGCTTTTCCTTATACTGTTTGTTTATATTTTCCTGGATTTCTTTAAGGGATTTATTCATTTCCTCTTTAAGGACCTCTAGCATATTGATAAAGNCTGTTTTAAATTCTTTTCCTTGTGCTTCAGCCATGTTGAAAAGTTCGGGGCCTACTGTAGTAGGATAGCTGGTCTCTAGTGGAGACACATTGCCCTAACTGTTATTGATTGTGTTTTTATACTGATGTCTAGGCATTTGGGTTTGGGATGGTTATAGATCTAAGTGCTGATTTCTGGATTTGTCTTTGTTGAGTGAATGTTTTGTTCCTTGGTTTCTGTTTCCTCTCCAGATTTACAGAGATTGTGATGGCTGTGTGTTGCCTATTTTCATGGCCTGCTCAGCTGGTATGGTCACAGGAAATCCATGCTGGTGTTGGAAGATGGGGTACTGGGATGACTCGGGGAGGGAAGGTTGGAGGAGAAGGTCTTCATGACCCACTGGGAATGGTTTCCTGCTACAGACCTGGGAATGATACTGGGGGATTGGAGCTCAGGAGCAGTGTGGGTCTGCCTTCAGCCTACTTGTTGCCCTGGGGGAAGCAGCCCTGGGGTTTGCAGGGGGTGCATGCTGGAGTTGGGATTTGGTACAAAGCAACAAAAGAGGGAAAGAGATTAGGACGGTAACGTCTTTGGGATCCATAGATGTGGCCAGAGGGGATGGAGGCTGGAGCTAGTGTTCAGTGCTGGGGATCAGACTGGGGGATTGGATCTTGGTGAACAGAGAAGGAGGAGAAGGTCTACCAGCTGCCTAATCTGTTTTCTGGCAGTTATGGCCTATGATTTAGCATGAGATGCCTGCTGGGTTTGGGGACTGAGATACAGTGATGAGTGAGAGGAGGGAGGTTAGGAGGGGATGGTCCATGTGCACAGGGAGGAAGGAAGGCTGGAGNTGGTATTCTGTTGAAGTGATAGAGATGAGACTGAGGAATTGGGTCTGGGAGAACAGAAGGATTTACATGTATTTTGATTGTCTGAAACCACATGCCTCCAAGTTCAGCTTCTGTTCTTCCAACTGCAGTTTCAGTTTGGTAAAACTAATTAATGACATTCATAATTATGATTATTTTGTGGTGCTGAGGACCAAAGCTAGGGCCTCGTGCATATAGGACAATGAATTATCATTAATCTATGTTTCCAGTCCAATTTTTTATACTTTTTGTGTATTTATCATATGCCAGGTTTTTTATTATGCATAGGAAATTAGCCANACTTTTTTCCATGCTGTTTTAGAATATAGATACTAGTTACAAGGATGGAAAATGATCATTAATTCNCATAATACAATACTACAGGGACCTTCCAAGGTAAGGAAAAGGGATGGGCTGCTGAATTGTAGCATGAAGAATCACCACTAGTATCTTAGCTATTGTTTCT
>LZPO01087951.1:18346-32667 GCA_001675575.1 Neotoma lepida | reverse complement strand
CTGGAATGGGCTTTTGAAACCTCATTTTTTTTGAAAGCCTACCCCTCTTGGTCATAGTGTTTCCTCACAAAATAAAACAGTGCATAAAACAGAAATTGGTAACAGGGAGTGGTATACTGCTGTGGCGGGCCTAACCATGTTGTTTGTTGAAGAAATGTGGAAGACCTTGGGACTTTGGATTAGAAAAGCAGTTAATGCATTTAGTGGGACTTAATGAGTCACTATAGTAGAAGAATGGAAGACAGTGGTGCTAAAGGCAATGTTGACAAGTGAGGGCCAAGCTCAAGAGGTTTCCAAGGGGAAGAATATTAGCAGCTGGCCTAGAGACCATTCTTGTGATATTTTGGCAAAGAATGTGGCTGTTTCTGTCCTTGTCCAAAAAAATCTGCCTAAGGCTAAATTGAAGAGGTTTAGAATAATGGCATTGACAGAAGATATTTCAAGACAGCCTAGTATTGACATGTGGCTACTAGGTATCACTCTGATACAGATCTTCAATGAAAAGGAACAAGCAGAACAAGAAAAAACACAAAAGTAAAGTTGGAGGAGAAAAAAAGAGTACCAGGAAATGTAACACTCTGTAAAACAAAAATCAAAACGCCAATCATATACTTCCAACATACAATGTCACAGAGTATACAATACCATTCCAAAAGGGAGGGGGGAGCATATTGAAGAAATACTGAAGCAAAACAAGACCAAAAACAAACAGAGCAAACTCCAAATTCTGTATCTCTATGTCTGACGTCAAAGTACTCTTTGGATCTTTAACTCCCTTCAGCCTTGTTGACTGCAACATATTTCTCCCTGTCTTGATGGTTATGGAAACTGAAACTGTAAGCAAGCTCCCAATTAAATACTTTTCTTGTTAGAGTTTCTCTGATCATGATGTGTCTTCACAGTAATAGAGTTAGTAAAACAGAATTTGGTACCAGGAATAAGGTATTGCTGTGATGTGCCTGTCCAGGCTGCTTGATAGCCTAAGATGATGAACTATGTTACAGAAGGCATTCTACTTTCCTTGAATTATGAATAGTGTCCTAGTTTTACTTGTATGGTTATTATTTTAAAAAATACAAATCAACAAAAAAAAACTGAATAATATTATCAAGAGCCTGAAACAACCACTTACATCATATTCACAGTCAAGACTACAGAACAATAAATGTATGTGTGCTTAGTGCTCACCTAGATTTCTTTATTTTTACACAGTTCAGGACTCAAACTTTCAAAATAGTGCCACCCACTTTGGTCTGGGTCTTCCTAAGTTAGTTAAGGCAATTAAGACAATCCCCCACAGACATGCCCACTGGTCAATATGGTCTAGGAAGTTTCTCACTGAGACTCTGTCCCCATGGTTTTTAGCTTTTGTCAAGTTAACAAAACTATCACATTAAGGATAGAATATGTATTGTAAGGACATAAGAAAGGACATGCTATAAATAATTGAAATGACTTGTAGGAAATTTATAAGTCCATTATGCCTGTGTTCTCAAATTTGAGATTTATATTCTTAGACAATGCATTTCTCGATTAACAGAGTGACATTGTACTAAATTATCTATTTTGTAGCTGGCTACATAAGCAACACTAAAACCTTTATGGCATTCCTGGGATGTACATGTATGTCTGAAAGTTATCTTTCACCAAATAGATTCAAATAATGTATCTTATTACAACCAGCTAATGTTTTACTCTTCATTTTAAAAACTATAATGGCATCTTATTCTTTTAATTTTTGAAATTTTAATTAAAATATAATTATATAATTTCCATCCTTCCATTTCTTCTCTTAAATTCCCTCCACCATGTCCCCTCAACTTTACTCCCTTTCAAATTTATGAGCTCTTTTTTTATTATTATTGTTGCATGTATACATAAATTCATAAATATACAAAAATAACCTACTTTATTCACTTGGCATTAGATAATCAATTATGGGGCTTATCTCTGGGGAATACTAATTTTTCTAGCTCTCAGCATTATTTAGTTTCATATAATTCTTCATTTAAGCATGCAGCTCCATGAGACTTTCCTCTCCCNTCTTAGCATGTCTATTGGTATTATCCAAATGTTCAGGTCTTGTTGAGACAGCCATATTGTTGGGATATTGCAGGTATAGCTTCCCTATCATTTCTAGGAGACACTCTTACAGAAGACTTCCTAGCTCTCTGGCTCTTAACCATCTTCCCACCCCTTCTTCTGTGATGCTTCCTGAGCTTTAAGTGCACGAGCTGTGTTGTAGATGTATCTATTAGGGCAGAGCAATTAATCAATTGATCTCTGCATTTTGAACAGCTGTGGTTTTCTGTAATGGTATCTGTCTTCTGCAAAAAGAACAATCTTTCATGAGGAGTAGGAACTATTCTTATTTGTGAGAATAAGGCAAAGTTTTAGAATGCAATTAAGAAGTATGCTGGTCTAGTAAAGTGGCAGATTCTCCTCTTAGATCCACGACCTCAATAGGCCTGGATAGTTGTCTAGGGTTCCAGAACCAGGCATGATTTCCTTTCTGTTGAGCTTGTTATAAGTCCAATTAGACAACTGTTGATTACTGCCAAGATATGAGTGCGACTATTGCATCTTTAGGGATATCTTGCCATGCTGGTCATATGATTCAGATATTAAAACTGTGTAGGAGTGTTATTCATTCTTTGGCAGTTTGCATAGCATCTTCTGGTACCATGAAAACCAGACCTCAGGGAGGAGGCTAACAAGTGAGATACAGCTGGAATTTTCTGAGTTCTATGTATGATGTGTAGGGTAGCTTCAGCAATAGAGACTTACCTTCCTCTTCTGGGTGGGGAGGGGGGTAGCCAAGAGCAACGGCAACAGTCTATATTGTTTTGGCAGTCTCTTGGACTACCCTGACCAACAATTCAAATGGAGATTTCTTATGCCTGGCATTGAGATTTTTGTTAAATAGTATGTGGTTCTTCTGGGGAGCACTGTCAGCTCAAGTAGCATAATTTCATTTATAAATATATTATATGTCTGAATGTGTACACAGTTATAGATATATACATATATGATATAGGCAAATATAATATAATATGATTCCTTGGGCCTTTTTCAAACATCCTTAGTTTCATTTTTCCCTCCTTCCACCCACTCCCTCTATAGTGACATCACACCACTTAGAGTCCCTTCTCCATTTTTCCCATTTTCCCTTTGTTTTATCTGTATCCTCATTACCCTCCCTTGTCTCCCCTTCTCCTACCTGTCTCCTTATCCCTTAAAAGTCCTTCTGCTGCTTTCATGTCACATCCATGTACACATGTAAGTTTGTGAGTACGTACATATTTAAATCTAGGTGGTGCACTTGAGAAAATGTGGTATTTGTATGTCTTTTCCCCCTCCCATCATCTTTTTTATTTTTACATCTCCAGTGGCTCTATTTTCATTATTATATTCTGGTATAAACCGTCTTATTAGTTATAATTGTCATACAACCAACCGCAAACAATTACAAAGAGGGACTAAGAAATGAGCCATGATTTATAACTTTCTTAGCCTCGCTATCTTGTTTATAGCCATGAGCCGTATATGAGTATTCAGATGTAAATGTAATTCATTGAAATATTCTAACAGGCTGCATGTGCCCAGCAATGATCACACCAGATAAGACAGCAGGTACAAAGGAATGAAATGTGTCCCTTGAGCGGTTCCAAATTTGATCAAATTGACTATTAAAATTAACCATATAGGTGTCTTTCATTTAAGATATTGGGTGTTTTTGCTCTGTTAGATACTTGGAGGCACTGTGGATGCTCAGAAGCACTGCCTCCCTCACATGTTTGGTTCTTTCCAACAGAGCATCCTGAGGAAAGCAGATCCACCATGAATCTGGACAGCACCATCCCAAAAGCTGGAGTCCCAGACTGATTACAAAGGGAAAAGGAGAAAGCCAGAGGAGGGCCAAGGTCCATCTCTCTCTGCTTCTTGAGCACAGAGACAATGTGACTAGCTAGCTGCCTCTTGTGACCACCATGCCTTCCAGACATGTGAGCCTCCAAACCATTAGCCAAAATAAACAAACACATTCAGTAAGATGTTTTTGTCACAGCACCAAGAAAAGTGACATATTTTCTTGTATAAGGGTCTTTGAAAGAATGTCCTTTTAAAAAGAAATTAATTCATTGTTCTGCAACCTACATACTTTATCTCTTAATGAACTAACATATTTTGTATTTAGAATGTGAAATCTCACAAATTGTAAGTAAATTAAGAATAGCAACTCATGCGAATTTGTCTAGAATTCAATGGAATCACATAGAAAACTGTATCCCCTGTTGCTCCTCTAAAATACAACTAAAGGTACTAATAAACAAGGAAGGAAGTTTGTAGAGATTTAATGCTAATTCCTGTGCCAGCTGTTTTATAAAATATTAATGAGGACATTTGTGGTAATAAGTGTTAATACATTCTCTTGAGTATGTAAGCCTTGGTAGATGATTCTTTATAGTGACATTCAGGAATAGCAAGGGTTTATTAAAGCAATATATTAATTTGGGAGAAGCTAAACATAGTACTCAAGCTCATATCTATGGTTGTTAATAGTTTCCTACTATTTCTTAGAATTGGATGTGGGTAGTGTGTTGTAATGGAAATAAGAGCAGGAGCTATAATCCTAGATCTAGAAAATACCTGAATATTGCAATCAATGATGATATTGCAGAAGCAAGAACAAGTGCCTTGTGTGCCTGCCATACATGACCAGAAAGTGCACTAATTCATCTCCAGTTACTTAGTGAGCATAGTTTGAAATTTAGTCTCACTCAATTTGTGGTATTAAAATGATGATGATCCATGCTATAATAAAAACCAACTTTAATTTGCATGCTTTCCAACCCTTCCAAAATCCTTATTTGAATACATTATTTATGTGCCATTTTTTTGTCCTACTAAAACATGAAAGCATGGTTTTGAAATTTATTTAACTCATCTGTAAATCATTTAAATGTTGACATCTGCCTAGCAGTTATGATTTTACACAAAAAGTAATTAAATTTGCCTTCTGCAAGGTTGAAGATTTTGTATGATAACCCTGCTTATGATTATAATAATGTGTAATTTTCTTTTAGAGGTTATATAGGAAAAGGAGAGAGTTACTCTGTAGAATGCCTGAGTAAGATACAAAATTTCAAGCCAGTGAATCCCATAAAGGTTCAAAGGCATGCCATGAATATTTTCATAAGATTTCTGCTTTATATAACATGACTCATATATTCAGCAAATTCTTAGGGAAAATGTTTCTTACGCACACATGTGTATCATGAATTTTGAACTAAGAAAAGTCAAAGACAAAACAACAAATGGTACATATGTACCCTGTGGATTTTAGTACTCTATCTCCAAACATTTTAAACTAGGGAGAGAATTTGAAGCAGGGATATAAGCTGTAGGAGGGGTTGTCTGATGTTCCTAAGGCAAACAACAGGACCCTCTCTCATGGTGTACTTTGAATGCACAAAGGAAGACAAAATGACCTAAGAAGGAATCTCAAGAGACAAGTTTAATGAATTTTCCTTAGTTCATTAAAATTTGATCAATCATTTGCCCCAGTTATTTATTCCTAATGTAGNTAGCATAAAAGTACAAATTTAACCATTTCTTTGGTCTTAATTACTTTATGAAGGTTTTTTATATCAAATGAAGCATTATTAAATAAATTTGTATTTTATAATTTGTAACCCTACGATTTAAGGGATGGAGGAAAGTGGATCCCTGAAGCCTATTGCCCAACTAGTTTAACCAAATCCACAAGGTCCAGGTTCAATGGAAGACCCTGTCTCAAAAAATAAAAGCAATTAAGAAAAGATACTCAGTGTCAATCTCTGGCCTTCGTGCCACACATGTATACATATATTCTCAAGTGCACACATGCACACACACACACACACACACACACACACATTCTGAAACAATAAAACATGTTTACCCAGGGATATAAGAAGATGCATCTTGCCACTCCCTCCTTTACTCCCTTGCTCTGCACACACAATCTGTTCTAAGGTCATCACAATGTTTTTTTGAAGCAGCAGGGCAGCTGTAACAGCTTTCGCACCCCCACCTGTTAGCAGTGCCAACGACTTGCTCACCTCAGGCCTAGGGAAACAGAAGCACTAGGATTACGCTTGCCAGTTTTGGGTTAAAGCAACTGTGCAGGTGACTTAGATGAAAGCCCAGGATGAGAATGTACTGTTAAAATGTAATGAGCAGGTGCAACCATTGCTGCAGAAACAAAGACATTAGAAAATCCAGGAGCAGTGGCAAGTCATTTGGGGTGATGGTAAGCCTGTGGGCCTTATTTTATGCCGGGCACTGAGCATGATGTAGAGTTTTGATGTTTAGATATGATTTCCCTCATGTAGTATTTAGGAGGGCATGAGGGAAATCATATCTACATCAGTCTGATCTCCTTTTGAAATCTGTTTTTATCATTGACAGATGTTCACTATGAACAGTTTGCTTAATCCCAGGTCTGCAAAGTTATAGAAGAGACACTCCTGTCCACATTTAAAATTGGAGGCTGGTGCAAAGAGGAATTAACAGTGCAGTGACTAAGGTACTCAGAGAGAAGGATTTGGGAGTCATCAGTAGCAATTAGAAGTACTTTCTTACCCCACACTGCCCAAGTGTAGGATCATCACCTTTCCTTTGNCAAGCACCAGGGAAGACAACATGTTCACAGAAATTTGTCTCCTAGAGGAAAGAGAGGCTGTCCTCAGTTATTTTAATGTAGACAAAAGAACAACTGGTGGTAATGCTACATTTTAGGAATGTTATTGTGATAAACAACAACAGAAAAGAATGAAAGTAAGTGCCATGTAAGGAAAATTAAATGTCTACAATGATACATTTGAGTAGTTTCAGAATGTAATGCCAGGATCTTGAAACATGAATTTTTTTTCTTCCAACTTTTTTTGTTAATGATTCAGAAAATCATTAACTTTCCTTTGACACCAATGGTAAAATTTTTCTTCTAATGTAGAAATGACACATTGGGTGAACCAGCTCTAAGTGGATAAGCTAGAAGGCTAACTGTGAAGCCACACTGATCATTAAGCAGAACTCTGCATTTTAGCATTCATATGCTGTGCTTGGTTTGACAGGTGGGGTGAACAGACTACACAATGCAGATTTCCATTCAAGTAAGTTCTATGCATTTATAATGTAAAATAAACATAAGATGACTGGCACCNACATCCCTTAGTTACACTGGAGCAAATGTGAAGCTTCAGCTCTATTTTGCAGTTAAGTTCCAGGTGCAAGGATAGGAAGAGAATTGATTCTGCTATTTTTTTGAGGATTAGCTGTGAGTTAAAAAGCTATAACTTCTAAGATGGCTGCTTATCAAACTATTAAACATGGATGCATTTAACTGTTGTTATGGACCAAAAAGTTCTTCAGGAATGGCAGTGCCTGTGCTCACGGGCATCCACCTAGAGATGGTCTTACTTTGAGCAATCTGTCACAGGCATCTGCTGAGCAAACTTTCTGACTAAAAAAAGCATTCAGAACTCAGCTGACTGTGCAAAGAAAAATGTAAGAAGGGAAACTTGAATGTGCTCTGGCATACTTTCTACTTATTAAAAACAATTGCACATATCCATTTTCCTTAATATTGAGGAAATATTAAGGAATGAGAATGAGGCAGAATTGTCTGAAACCTCTAGAAAGCAGCTACTGATTTTCATAGTACAATTGGCTTCACTGTTTAACATTTTAGACATGGGTTATGAGTACTTATATACCCACTCCTGCTGGGGGATGTCTCTCTGTATGCTGTGAATATGTGTGGCTCCCATTAGATAACCAATAAAGCTGCATTGGCCTATGGCAGGGCAGGATAAGGTTAGGCGGTACATTCAAACTGAAGAGGAGAGGAAGAAGGGTGGAGTTGAGGAGATGCCAACCTTCTGCTGAAGAAGCAATAAAATGCCAGCAGACCGGTAACGCCACGGCCACGTGGCAACATGTGGATTAATAGAAATGGGTTGAGTTAAGTTATAAAACCTAGCTAGCAAGAAGCTGACCTATAGGCCATACAGTTTGTAGATAATATAAGCCTCTGTGTGTTTATTTGAGACAGAGCAGCTGCAGGACCCGGTGGGATACAAGAAAACTTCCGCCTACACACTCCCATTTCATATGTTGACTCCCCAGTCACCAGAGCGACTATCCTCAGTGTAAGGAGGTAATTAAGATGAAACAAGGTCATAAAGGTGGGCCCTTGAACTAATAGGGCTAGCATCCTAACAAAACCCACCAGCAAGCTGAGCTGATGAGCCCTTGAGCATTCTGGCCTGCAGAGCTCTGAGAGCCTATTGTGAGTCTGTTCAGTACAGTTTGTAGGAAGAGGGGAAGAAGGGAAGAGAGTGAAGTTGTGCTGAGCCTATGTTTCCCTCTCTGTGAGGTCCGCTAAGAAGACTCTACTGTGATAGGTTGTCCTTGGGTTTGCTCCACATTTCCCATGACCCTCTCTGTGCATTTCCAATGCCGTTTATTCTTCTCGCATCTTCCTTCATAGCTTCTAGGTTATAGATGATTCCTTGCACTTTGCCCATACATTTGAGATGAATCTCCCACTTCTTTGGTTCTCTCTGGGTTAGGTTACTCTGACACACATGGATTCTGGTTTCTGCTCTTATGCCAATCTTTCAGACACATTTCAAAAGGCGAAGCTGATCCTGTAGCTCTCCAAACTTAAATTTCTCCTCCAAGAAGATCTACAGTCCTTTCATTTGGTTCCTAAGATCATTTGTACATGAACCTGTGCCAGACACTCATGTCTATCATTTTCCTAAATAAACTCTGTCCTTGTCACACTGAACAACATTCAGACCCCATAGCAGCCTACTCCAGATCCTGTTTCATTGCTGTTTTATAAAATGTGTCCTTTAGATGAAATGCCCATCTTCTTCTTAGAAACAAGTCCTTTCATTATCCAAAGACAAGCATCAGTGATGAGTGGGGTGGGGAGGGAGGTATTTCCCACGCTACCTGAGGCAGGTATTACAGTCCTCTAGCAAGCTTGTTTAGTCATTTTCCTTCTCTATGACTAAATACTCAAAGCTGTGTACTTTTAAGTTAGAATGTTTATTTAGCTCCTACTTCTGGTATCACACTGCATCCTGAGAAGGCCTCCCTGCCTATGTCACAAAATGGTAGAGAACTGGGAAGGAGTCAAGCCAAGGATCAACAGCCTAGGAGACTCTGACNATAATAACCCACTAACATGAGAACTGACTCACTCTGTGAGAGCATTAATTCACTTATGAGGATTGTGCCTCTGCAACATAATTGTATTCCACTTGGCATCATTTCTTAAAGGTTCCTACCTCAATTCTGCCACACTAGGTATTAAGTTCCTGGTGCATGACCCTTTGGAGGAAACAATCAAACCAGGCCCAGTGAATACATCTACTTCTGCTGCAGTACATATGCTTAATGGTTATCTGGCAAACCTTGCCAGGCCTACTAGGCTGTGAACTTTTTAGAGAAACACATTCATTTTAAATCTTGGTGTCTACTAGATTCAGAGTCTGTCATATAGTATGCTCATTGAATAATAAGTGCCAGGTTGTCATTACTCTAGAGATCTCACATGTAGCTACAAAGTCTCTCTGTTTAGGTTTCTATTGCTGTAGCAAAACACCATTACCATATACAACTTGGAGAGGAAAGGGTTTATTTCAGCCTACAACTCCAGTGCTGTGAGAAGTCAGGGCAGAAACTCAAACAGAACAGGAGCTGACAAATAGGCCATGGAGGAGTGCTTCCTAAGCTTGCTTTCTTAGAAACCCTAGGACCACTTGCCTAGGTGCTGCTACCCACAATGGTCTGGGTCCTACCACATCAATCACCAAGAAAAGGCTCTACAGAGTTGCCCCCAGGCACTTTTTCAGTTGGGAGTCTTTCTTTCCAGATGATTCTAGCTTGTGTCAAGTTGATATAAAACTACCAGGACATGAGAGATGAACCAGTTGTGATATCTTTAATTCTATTTATTTATTGATTCAAATAGCATAGAAAATACATCTGGCCAAGCAGATGTCTTCTTTCTTTCTCAATTACTTATTCCAGATACGTCATTCCTAAAGTGTTAATTTAGTGAAAAAGCTGATCTGAACAGAGAAATTTGAATGTTTACACTAAAAATCAAATTTCATAATCATCAGGGATTATCTTTATACCATTTAATATCAAATTAAAATATTTATTTTGCATTTTTCTTAGGAGATATTTACTCAGTTTTAAAAGTCATGGAAATTTATTTTAATATTCACACTTTGCAATTATACTCAGTACTTGAGACCTATTGCATAACTGTAACTAAGTGAAATAACAAAATATTCAATTCAATCAATTAAAACACAGGTAATAAAATATGAATAAAATGGGCAATTTACATCTGATAATCTAAGTACAGTCCATACTAAATCTAGGATCTGATTATTTTCTTTCACTTAATATATTATCTGTGCATAACTCCAATGCAACATTTCATTAGAGTTTATGAAGCTGCTGAGTTTAATAAACAAACATAATAAACTAAAGGGGATGCTTCCATTTTCCTTTCTGAACAGATGAAGACTTGAAATAAGGTTTTCCACCTTCTGTTAAGCTTTTAGGGAGGCATCTGTGCCTCTGTAACTAAGCAGCAAAGAGGCTAAACCGCACATTTTCATCTGCAAAGTCCAATCTGCATTTCTCTACTGTCTTGTTTTCTGTGAGGCCAGGCAGCCTTGACAACTGCACTCTCAGGATAGAGTAGCAAAGCAGAAGCATCAGATGTCAGTTTTCTCCACTGTGACAATATGTAAGCTTACAAAATTTGGTACATAGTTACAGTCTAAGGTCAGCTCGTTCATTGCTTTGGGCTTAAGGCAAGGCAGCCTATCATGACAGTTGGGAATGTATGGAAGAACCTGCTCCCCTCAAGACAACCAGGAAACACACACATACACACACACACACACACACACACACACGAGAGAGAGACAGAGACAGAATGAGAGACAGAGACAGAGAGACAGAGAGAGATTATAACAAGATACCCCACAAAGGACATATGACAGCCAGTGATAGCCTTCTTTCAAATACACCTCACCTCCTCAAGTTTTCATCACCTCCCAATAATGTCATCAAATTATGAACCTACAAATGGATTAAAGCATTTATTATGCCAGAGCCTTATGATCTAATCACTCCTTAATAACTGGCTTTGTAGCTATGGACTAGGTGGCTCACNCCTGTAATCCCAGCATAACCACCTAAGAAGTAGGTGAGTTTGAGTCCAGTCTGGGCTATATACTGAGTTCCAGACCAGNCTGGGATACAGAGTAACTCTGTCTCAAAAGACCAAAACCAAACACAGTAAAGCCCCAACTGCTAATGAGTCCAGACAGAAAAATGACCCACTTTTGAATGATTTACCTTACTCCTGAAACTACTTCCTTGCACACGTATACCTTAGCATATACAAAAGATGTCCCATCTCAGAAATAAACCATATCTTCCTGACAATCAATATCAAATGCACCAGTTTGACTTGCTTTTTAAGAAATATCTACAGGGATTCCTAGTGAAAAATCAATTATTGCATGAAGCATGTAATTGGGTCATATTTTTCTAAATAGAATTATAAATATTCACATACAGGAATTAGATTACTTCAG
The DNA here is from genome assembly GCA_001675575.1 of Neotoma lepida. Taxonomy (NCBI): domain Eukaryota; kingdom Metazoa; phylum Chordata; class Mammalia; order Rodentia; family Cricetidae; genus Neotoma; species Neotoma lepida. Next base: position 20,983 of record LZPO01087951.1, on the reverse strand, counting down.
ATATGAATCTGTAGAGTATTTTGGAGCCTTAACCAATTTAAACCACTTTTAGGAATATAAATTTGTAAGCCAGGTGGAAGTGGTTCATGCCTTTAGTCCCAGCACTCAGAAGTCAGAGGCCTCTGAGTTCCAGGCCAGCCTGGTCTATAGAATGAGTTTCAGGATAGCCAGGGCTACACAGAGAAATTCTGTATCCACTCTCTTGAGAAAAAAAAAAAACAAAAACAGAAAAAAAAATTCACATTTGTACACCATCTCCAGGGTCAGGTCCACCTCATCTGTAAACAGGCAACACCTGGAAACCTGGGAAATAGATCATAAATTCAACTAGTCGACTCTTTTCCAAAATACTCTACACATACACAACTTCAGTATTTTCAGTCTTAGGATTAGTATTTATTATGGCATATTAAGGACTCTCCTCTAGATTTGTGTATGTTTTCATATCTTGTTAAATAGAACTCAGGTAAGGAACATTTTTGTCATAGCCCAGACAGTGCCTTGTGCTTCCATTCATTACTTGTTTTCTCTATTTGCATCTATCTGTTTTTATCCAGGCTTGCAAATAATTTATTTTCTTTCATGAAAGATATGCCTTGGATTATTTAGTATTAGTTGGTTTCCTTATCTGATATTTTATCTCTACTGATTCCAATTTTTGCTTATTTTAGATTCTGTTTCTATATTTTTATTTTCTTTCTCAAGTTGACAGTTTATTGATTTAATATTTTTGTATATAATTTTCCTTCAAGTGCTGCTTAGCTCTGCAGCTTGTGGATTTAAATATGAAGAGTTTCTATATCCATTCACAAAACTACCTTTACAAGAGCTGAGGGAGCCAGATGGGAGTTCACAGTGAGTCTCTTAGAAGTGTTTTTCAAGGCACAGTGAAGCAGGAAGGAAGGAAGGAAACCTGAAAAACAGAGATGAGTTCACATTCAGATTTCATATTTTTTTAACTTTTAATTTGTAGCAAGCTTTGTTGTCAGCCACCAGCTCATAAATAACATGAAGACTTCTTATTAATTATGAAAGCTCAGCCTTAGCTTAAGGCTTGTCCCACTAGCTCTTTTAATTTAGATTAACCCATTTATATTAATCTACGTTTTGCCTCATGGCTTTTTACCTTTCTTTCATTCTGTATGCCTGACTCCCTCCATGTCTCCTTGGTGTCTGACAGAAGCCTAGATTCATATGTATACACATATATGTATATACATACATATAAAACAAAATGTGATCATATTCAACTTACATTATTCATTTTAAATAGTTCCATACTTTGCTCTAGAAATATTGGTGTACTTGAACACAGAATGCTGCTTCAATCCCCTCCGGAATGTGAGTTTAGGTGATCATCAGTGTTCTAACTTTAAAACATCCAAACTTCAATAGGTAACAAAATACAGGTCGCCTGCAGGATTTCATATGAGAGACACCTAACCTGACTCTAATTTCATTTGTTTTATATCTAAAATTTCCCCCATAACAAATATCTAAAATTTTCAATAGAAATCAATGAGTATGATATTTCACAAGTTGTCACCAATATTGATAAGAATCTATATTAACCCTAGTTAGTCTGTCAGTTTTATAGTCAAAGTAAGACATTTCCTAGATTTTTGCAAAATTCTTTATTCATTGACTTCTTTCAAAGTTGTTTGTTTTTACTGTGACCATGGGAGAACTGCCCCCATTACCCATCTGTCTTCTGGTGACAGAGACAGGGGAGAAGTGTCACCCAATTCCCCACTCCCATCAACGCCAGAGGCAAGGAAGAGAGATGGCTCTGTGGTCATAAGGGTGGGAGAGCCATCCCTGACTCCCATCAGCTGCAACACCCGGGAGAGCAGGCCCTGCACCTCACCAGGGCATCACAATAGAGCNAACAATGGTTAGGGCAGGTGTGGGTGAGCCAGGCCCAAAATTGTGACCATGGGAGAGTTGTCCTCATTTCCCATCTGGCAGACCAACCCTACAGCTGCCCAGGCCCATATTCAGGGTTATGACTTGGCCTGCCCCAACATCCACTCACTCCATCTACAATCTGTTGGAACACATGAAGGGATCTGATCCACAGACCCAAAGCTGCAGGATCTCCACAACCCAGGGCAGCAGCTTAATGTCCAGGAAGAGTCCTAGTGGGGGCCAAGCATCTAATGTATAGAGAAGACCAGGGGTATTATGGTAATTAGACGGCCAGCCCAATTATTTATATATTTTGTCAAGATAGCTTTATTTTAGAAACAGTTTACAGAACAGGGGGGAAGGAACGAGTACAGGGTTGAACAGGAGAGCCACAGGATCCAGCAGAGAAATCTGGCTCGGTCACCGCAGAGATCCCAAAACGGCAGGAGCAGGAGCAGGAGAGACCGGTCACATAGCATCCCAGATTTTTTAAGGGGCTCAAGTTGACCATGCCTTAAAAGGGAGGTCTTAGCTACCTGGATAAAGAGGCCGCCTTATAGCTAAAAGCCAAAATAGCTATCCACGACACAGGGGCTTTGAACCAGATGGATGACTCTTTGCAATGAACACTTACAAGTAGAGATGTATGGACAAAGGTGGTATACGGCGTGACTTGGGTCGCACTGCGGCTTCCCTGACGAGATTTTTAATTCCTCCCCCTTTTTTTTT
>LZPO01087950.1:22835-35020 GCA_001675575.1 Neotoma lepida | reverse complement strand
AGTTCTTTACTTCTTGGAATAATTGTAGAAGAGGGAGCCTGGCTGTTTCCTGTGTTGCTAACAAAGGGCTGATTCTGTCTGTCAAACATAAAAGTATTTCAAAATGTAATCATATAATAAGTCTTCTATAGCAGGGCATGGTGGTGCATCCCTTTAATCCCAGNACTCAGGAGGCAGAGGCAGGAGGATCTCTATAAGTTCAGGGCCAGCCAGGTCAATATAGCAAGTTTCAGGACAGCCAGAGCTACCTACATAATAGAGAGACCCTGTTTTAGAAACCAAAAACCAAACAAAGCCAAACCAAAAAATCCTTTAAAAAGGATACATTTACCCATTTTGCCAAACACAGCTAAAGAAAACTGAAACTACTGCATCATCCTTTTTCTCACCTCTCGGGGTAGAGACACCCACAGAGAAGATCTTAGAGCCCTGTACTGGTTATAGCTGGATGTTGTTCAAATATTAAATGGTCTTATAATAAAAAACCTGGTACCAGATATTGGGGTGAAAGTTGAAAGATCAGAGAAGCAGAGCAAGCCACAGTCAACTTTACCTCACCAACTCCTAGACAGAAAGCTTCTGAGTCCTCACCCAAAAGGNTCTCAGTTGAACTGCTTTAGTTNCTGTTTCCTTACACCTNATATACCTTTCTTAGACTCAGAGGCATTCAGTCAAGGAGTTGGCCAGATGAGGTTGGCTGTGGCCTGCTCTGCTTCTTTGATCTTTCAGCTTTCACCCCAATATATGGCTCTGGGTTTTTTATTATAAGACCATTTAAGATTTGAACAATATCTGGTACCCAATATGGGTCACAAGTTCATGAAAAAGCAGCTTGCCTGTGGCCATGCAGGCCCTGGCTCAGGCCTGAGCTGCACAGGGCCGGAGTCTCCACCCCACGTGGGCCAGAGTCCCTAACCCACTGGCTAAGTTTCTGTTGCAGCCTCTCTACAGTAAAGGCTCAGGCTCCAAACACCCCAGAATTTGCTGCTTTCACATGTTCCCCAATGCAGAAAGCTGGCTTTTTGGCTTCTTTCCTCTCCTGGTGGGTTCTTGCTTTCCTTGGGACCCCTCCTCAGGCTACTGCCACACCATCATCTGAATCGTCATTATCAATATATTTGGTGAGTCAATTAAGATTTCTTAAAGGGAGGAATTAGTTAAAAGAAACTTTTTTCTCACGTTAGAAAATCAGAAACATTTTTACAACGGAGAGTGTTTGGTCTCTGTTTGATAATACGATTGACNTTCTGAAAATGGAACAATTAAATGAGAGGATAATTAATGGTGATGGGATTTATATAATATCAATTATAAATATTTTTGTTTGATCATTTTTGTTTTATCATTAAAAAAGTTGATTAATATTAGTGCCAAGATAAAAGTTTTAGAAAAACTTGTTAAAATGGATCATAGAGATATTCAGACCAAGACAGAAGAATGTAAAGGTGAACCAATCTCAGCATTATATTATAAGGTTACAGAGAAACAGCCTAAGGCTTTCAAATAGCCAAACTTAATCTATCCAGTAAGTTTACAGGAACTGTCAAATGCTCAAGGCTGTGTAAGGGTTGACTGGACTCTTGTTCAAATGTTAGATTTGAGGAGATTCAAAGAAGCAATAGTGTCATATGGTATGCATTCCCTGTTTGTGAAGCAGATGTTAAACTCATGGTCAATTTGTAATAGAATTATCCTTCAAGACTGGGGAGATTTGGTTAAGGCAGTCTTAGAGGCTGGTCTCCAATTACANTGGAGGACCTGGTGGAAGGATGAGCCTAAGACCATTGAACAACGAAGTAGGGCTAGACGTATGGAAATCTCCCAAGATCAACTTCTNAAAGAGGGAGATTAACCTAATATTCAAAAGCAATCTCTATATGATGACCACACNCCAGCTTTATGCCAAATGGCAGCCTTGAATGCTTGGGACAGAATTAAAGAAGTAGGAAAGAAAATTGAATCATTTACAAAAGTAATACAGAGCCCCAAAGAAATCTTCACTGATTTCTTACAAAGGCTGTCTTCAGCAGTAAATAGAATGATACCAAATTCAAAAGCTAGGCAGATAATAATTGAATCTCTGGCTTTTGAAAATGCTAATGCACAATGCAAAAGGGTAATTAGGCTATTAAAGGCAAGATCAGCACCCTTGAAGGAATGGATCTGAGATACAATGAATATTGAATNTCATGATCATGATGATGCTTGGATAGGAGAGGTGATTTCCAGAGGTTTGAAGAAAAATAGCAATGTCAGATGTTTCAAATGTGATAAACAAAGTCACTTAAAAGGGGACTGTAAATAGGGGGTTCCTAGAAACAATGTTTTTTCAAGGAACAATGGCAACAGAATGCCCCTCCCTTCAGGATTACACAGAAGGTGTGGCAAAGGCAAACATTGGACTAACAAATGTAGATCAACAAGAGACAGACAAGGTAATTCTTTGCTTTTGCTGTTGGAAAACTCCCTGAGGGACCTCTCACAGGCCCCCAGGACAAATTCGGTTCAATCTTTCCCTGTCATCGTGGAAGAAACTCCTTCTCAGAGTAATTAATGAACCTAATGCCTATTGTAAAAAACCATACTGCTCTAGATGAAAGAACACCTTTATAAAATGAAACAAAAATTTAAGGAGAAACCATAAATCAAAGTTGATAAATATTAGATTTGGAAACTCCCCAAAGTTAGGGTTGGGGAAGGGTTTTGTTTTTGTCTTTCAGGAGAACAAAAATATCCAGCTAAGGATTCTGAAAAACACTGGATAAATGAGACATTTGAAGAAAAAGGACAAATCATCCAGAAAAAATTGTCCGACAAAAAAGATTTTCTGCAGTGAACCATGACCACACCTAACAGCAACCTTTGAAGTCTCCAAAAAGATAATGGGGCCCCACAATGACAATTCCATCAGAATAATACCACTAAGATGACAAACATCACCCAAAGATTGGCTTTGGACTACAAACTGCTCAGGACAATTTTGAGATGGCTAGGTGAGATGATCTAGCCTCACAGACTGCTCGAGCAAGGATTTGAGACAAGCCTTGCACTTTCCCATTTTGCAGAGACTGGATAAATGATAAAACTAACTCTCCCAGAACTTGACAATTAACCCAAAATTTTTCTTTTCANGATTTCCTAAAGATGCCTTCACCCTCGGACAGCAGGAAGTAATTTTAAGAACATGATGCTCACATTCCCAAGAGGTGAGATGGGTAGTTTTTGGTCATTCAATGGGTTATGGATAATTGTCATTATTTAGGGTGGTTGATTACAAGTTGTTATTGTTAATGGTCAGGAAAAATGCTAAACAAAGGAGATTAGATTCAGGGTTCTTGTTTGAAAAAAAAAGAAAAAGAAGAGGATATAGATAAGAGGTCGATTATTGAAACTACTCTGAAAAAAGAGATATAAAAATGATAAGGTAAAAGGGTAGATTATTGAATCTACTCTGAAGAGAAAAAATAGGGAGATTATACATAGGATAAGATAAAAGGTACATTATTGTATCTACTCTGAAAAGAAAAAAGAGAGAATATGGATATGATAGGATAAACAGGTAGATTATTGAATCTACTTTTAAAAGGTAACTACTAATTTTAAATATTTTACATTGGATTGGATTTTTGTATATTGTATATNAATTTTGTATATTGATACAAATTTGAGATTGATTTTGTTAGAAAATACTGTATATGTATTTCTAATCTTGTTCAAGGTATTGTACCTATATAACTTATTTAACAATGTAATANAAATTGCTAGTCCTTGAAAGTTATTATGACCAACTAATTAGGATATAAGTAATCTAAGTTAATAGTCATTACAATCAAACTTCTAGTCATATTAGGTATGTTTTCAAGGTCAAACAGAAATATATTTTAGATAGACAAGTCATCTTCAAACACTTCAGAGATCTACAGAATATGGCATTTAAGATGTTTTAATAACATAGATTCTTATTTTTTTATGACTATGAGACATGTCTGCTCCTGGCAGCACCAATCTACTTCAGAGAAGATGATGGGCATTGAAGAACCTCCATATGGAGTTTACTTTCTTTGTGACAAGTTAGCCACTGGGCAAGAAAATGCCCTTGCCTCAACTGCTGACAGTATGTTGTCCAAAATGAACAAACAGGACACAAAAGAAAGGACTGCCAAACCTTGCCAAGACAAGATAGGAAGGCCCTTTAGAAAATCCTNCCTCATGGATGAGTCTGTCAGATATGCTAGGCCTGTAGGCCCAACATTGCAGAGAAATCTTGGGTGACTGTCTACAGCTGTTTCTGTCACTTCTCACATTTTTTGGAAGTTGCTCGTTTGTACTTCCTGCTTACTCAGTTAATATTATATCTTTCTCGGGTCTCTGAGGGAGTTGAATTAGATAGTTATAGCTTTCCTTGTTACTTACTGAAGAGGTNTAAAGTGTATAAGATTGAAAGACATAAAAAGATATTTTTGGTTGGTAATACAAGTTAGGATAGATTGCGAATTAGGTACAACACTTTGAACTCACCAAAATAGGATAAATAATAGAGTATTTTCTCTGAATCTGTCAAATCTGTTAATGGACTGGATATTGCTAATGTAATTCTTGANTGTATNTATTGTACTTACTGTGTATAGTTTTTCTTATATTAGTTGTAACCTTTTATTATTTTAGACATAAGAAGGGGAAATGTAGTGATATATTGTGTACCCTAATAAAGCTTGCCTGAGGGACAGAGGAAAGAACCAGCCACTAGATTAGACATAGAGGCCAGATAGTGGTAGCACACACCCTTAATCCTATCACTCACGAGGCAGAGATTCATCTGGATCTCTGTGAGTTCAAGGCCACACTGAAAACAGAGCCAGGCAGCGGTGGCACACACCTTTAATCTCAGTACTGGGAAGCACACATGCATTTAATCTCAGGAAATGATGGCAGGGCAGAGAAAGGTATATAAGGCGTGAGGAAGCAGGAACTAAAGCAGTTCAGCTGAGATCCTTTTGGGTGAAGACTCAGATNATTTCAGTCAGAGGATTTGTGGGGTTGGTGAGGTAATAGGTGGTGGCTGTGGCTTGCTCTGCTTCTCTGATCTTTCAGCTTTTACCTCAATATCTGGTACCGGGTTTCTTATTATAAGACCATCTAAAATTCGAGTAACAGCTGGAGGTTGATAATATCAAATANGGGCTCCAAGAAACCTGTTGTTAAATAAAGCTTAGCTTATTGCTCTTTGGGTAGTGAGAACAATCACTTCACAGAATCATAATGGTACTGAGGGAGAAAGGGAAAGNTGAGCTGAGACAGAGTAGCACTCTGGAATGCTGAAGTCTGGTTTACTGTGGGAGATTGGTTAGGACTTGGTAGGAGAGTACGATTTGTAGATACAAGAAACCTGAGATTTTGAGACACAGGGTGAAGTAATCTTGGTTTGTAAGCTGTTTCTTATGTTTTCTATTGAAGGATAGTTGGATCTTCGAGGAAACTACTNAGTAAGAAATATGTTGATGACTTTCTAGTCCCTGGTAGAACATTCCTGGGATAGTACATTTACGTTGATGGAAACAGTGGGGAAACAGTCATNTTAATGAAGTAGCCACTTGTGTAAGTGTAGATGTTTCCCACTTCTCAACACACTGCACATGCCTGAGAAAGAAAGAAGTATTTGCCACTTATTCTGTGACACTCAAGAAAACACTGTGGCGCTAGAGAGATACCCCAGGAGTTAAGCAGTCCACCAGCTGCTCTCCCATAGGGCAGGGATTCAATTTCTAGCACCTACATGGTGGCTCACAACTGTCTGTAACTCCAGTTCATGAAGATCCAATGTCCTTCTCTGACCTCACCCGGCATTGTACACATGTAGTGCACAGACATAAAGCAATCACTTATACATACAAAATAAAAAAAATCTCAAGAATTATATTTTTTAAAAATTGCTTTATGCAATGTTCTGATGGAGATCTAGGCATTTTCATGAAGTGGCCAGAAGATTTTANAGAAATCCATTTTCAAAAATCTAGAATGAATCTCCCTTGAGCACTGCTGAAGAAATCCTTACAGTGGTTCACTTTGGCTCTTCCCTTCTCTTCTGAGCATTGCCAACAGCACACAAGTAGGGCTGCACTCCCCACTCAAGAACTACAGCANAGGGATGCACAGGCCTGTCTCACCTGGTCTCCACCAGCCTGAGGCTTTTCTTCAACCTTCTATTGCTAGTAAGCGTCCCAAGCTCCAAGCCTGCCCCAGAACCAAAGGGGTAACTCAGAGTATCTCTTCCAAACCAAGTGTCACTTTCCCTTGCCACATTGCAGGACCTAACTTGTTCCCCAGCTGCAGGAATCCAGCTGCTTAAGAAAACAGAAACACTAATGAACTACACTTCTGGCCAAAGGCAGATAGATCTCTCAATTGGCCTTTTTCCGTAGCTGGCAAACTCCCAAGCAGAAGACTATTGGTTGAGTTTGCACTGTTCCTTGGAGCCTGGGGAGAGCCTGCACCACCTGGTGTGGGCCAGTGAGACCTCAGCTCCTGCCTTTATTCCCCCCACAGTCACACACTTTGACATTAATTGTGTATCACTTAAAATTGTTAAAACAGATTTAAATTATGATAGCTTCATGAAACTAAGGCATTAATTACTATATGAATCCTGAACAATTCTCTATCTAATATCAAAATATAGATTGACATGGGAAATCAGCTTAGCCCTATAATTTCCAAAGATCTGCATTCCAGGCTAGACTCAACCATTAGCCAGATATAANAGGACAAATATGCAGTGAAACCTATCTACATATGTTGTCCTTTTGTCCTTGAGGTCATCACTGAGTCTCTTAATCAATGGAAGAAAATACATTATTAAACTTATTTTTTGATAGCACAAAACTTTGTTTGTTCTTCTTGACAGTGCTATACTAACCAGGCTGCATGTAGAGCACCTCTGCATATTGAGATCAAGTTTACCAAGTCTCAGCCATGCTCACACTTAATCCTTTTTTTAATGTAAATAGCAATTCCTCCCACATCCTCTCCACCTCCCCTCCCATCCAAATCCACACCCTTTCTTTCTCTCTTATTAGAAAGNAAACAGGTATCTAAAAATTACAATAAAGCAAAACAAAATAAAAACAAACCAACTCACCGTCACTTTTGGAGTTTCTTTGTCTCATAATCTTACAGGTATTTTGCATATATATTATGATTTCTGGTCTTGGGGTTTTGGATTTCTGTGGGTGCAACATATGTTTCTGTGTCTGTTATGTCTTCTGTTTTTTCTTTGGCTCTTTTTCTTCTGTTTGTCTGTTTGTGTGCTCTTGCCTCTTAAGCATAGCATTTGTCTCCAAAGGCAGAGTGGTACCTCCCAAACAGAATGCTAGGTGAACCATGGCTTCTACCTTGCAGGATTCCTCTTTTCTGGAGTATTAGATCAGGCAAGCCTCAGTGGGGATGGGTTGTGGGGAGATGCAGGTTTGTATGACTGGGCTTGAGATACCTTGGGATCCCAACANGAGGTGCAGGATGCACAGGAACTAGGATTCTGGTGGTGGGCTCTGGCTGTCAAAGTTCTAGCCAGGAGACAAGAACAGTTAGCTTCAAAATTGAGGGAAGAACCAGAGTTCCCAGACTTCAGGCATGTGGAGGAGTGCCAGTTGCTGCATCGGGCAGGAAACACTGTGACTTGGGANAGAGGGAAAAGGAGGAGGTTAGGGGGGTCTAAGGTGCTTCCTAAGGGGGATCCCCTGCAGGGGGCAGGCTTCAGGACTCTGTCAATCAGAAGCTGTAGGTGCCCTTGATTTTCTGAATGTGTACCAGTGAGTGCAGATGTTTCAACCCCGAGGAAGAAGAGGGTATTTAGTGCCATGCTTTAGTGTGAACAGATGATGGAAATGTAAGACAAAGAAACAGAAAACATACCACTGTATAGAAAGGAACAGTCTGAAAAACATGAATTATCAAAACATGCATATTTATTATACACTGAAATAACATTCTGGAATTGAGTTAAACAAAACAAAATATTATAAACTAATAACAATAAAGAGGGGGCAGGGAGGAAGAGGTACACTGTTCTCACACATTATCTTATCCTTCTGGTGGAGGCAAGCTAGAAGTTTTCAGATATCTTTGCCCATGTTGAGGACTGTGTTGTAGCCTGTCCCAAGAAACCTAGCATCTCAGACAGGCTAGAATGTCTGTGACATAGAAGCCTGTGTGTTTGTGTGAGGGAAATGACCTCTCTTGTTTAAGCTGTCAGGTCTCAGCAGTTGCACCTATGTTAATTGTGATTGGCATAAAGATCTGGAACATCCAAACAAGATCTGAGTTAGGTGACAGTTCATGCACAGTTGAAAAATGTTTGATGATTCAGACAGCTTAACTAGCATCCAGTTGTCCAGGAGAAAGTTCAGTTCAACCCAGATAAAAGCAATGTACTGTAAGGGATCAAGGATAGGAAAGCTTTAGGATGCTAACAGCAAGCAGGGATCACCAGGTAACAATGGGATTACTGGGTTCAAGAACACATTCAGAAGACAGGAATCTGTGTTAGGAAATAGTTGCCATCACAGTAGCTCTTTACAGTATCAAAGCAAATGCCAGACACTGAAACCCTGGCTGAGTCACTGCTGCTGCTACAGCTCAGGACACCTACACAAAGCTGACGGCCTCACAGCAACATCAAGGGTATCAACACTGTGGGTCCCACACATTTTTGTGATTTGGGTTGTTTGGAGAAAGAGCAGAAGAAAGCTGGCCTGTATTTCATTTACACACACACACACACACACACACACACACACACACCCCTATTTGTATGGATGAATATGTAATAATAATAATTAAAGAATAATAATTATGGAGGGTCACAAATTTGAGAGGGAGTATTGGGGAACACAACAAGAGTTGAGGGAGAGAGACATGAAAAATACATAAATAGAGTACTTGTATATACAATTATCAAAATATAAAATATTAAAATTTTAAAAATGAACAAAGGAAGGAAGAATGTTTAATAAAATACCAAAAACTGAATGAAAATTGAAAGCATCTAATTCCAGTGTTTGAAGGGCTCATTTCTCTATGTAGTATTCATGCTGGCAAGGATGTCAAGAGGTATGTTAGCAATGCCATACTTTAGAAATAACAACAATGATGGAGCATGGTGAAGATTAAGCCTGTTTTCATTGTATGACACTACAAAACATAATGACTGACATGCAATATGTTAAAGCTCTTTTTGAAAAAAATCCACTAATATCTAGGTTTAGAAAGAATATAATATAATTTAAATTTATTTGTCCATGCCTAGAAACTCTCAAAATGCATCTCTTTGGAGAAAATGCTGTCACAAACATCCTTGCCACATTCTACTAGAGTACTGCAATCAAATTCCAGCTAAGGAAATAATTCTTGGGCAGTGTTCTAATTTGATGTCTGTTGTAACAAACACCATAACCAAAAGCTACTTGGGGGAGGAAAGGATTTATTTCATCTTATAGCTGACAGTCCAACATGAACAGAAGTCAGGACAGGAACTCAGGGCAGGAATCTGGAGTAGAGATCATGGAGGAAGACTCTCCAGGCTTATGGTCAGCTAGCTTTCATAAATACCCCAGGACATTCTGCCCAGGAATAGCAATGTTCTTGGTGGGCTGGATCCTCCCCCACCAACCAACAATAAAGACAATTCCCCACAGATTTGCCCTCAGGCCTCTCTGATCTGGTCAATTCTCCAGCTGAGACTTCCTCAGATAACTTTGGACTATGTCGGGTTGGCAGTTGAAGCTCAGCAGACAGGCAAAAATACATAAGATTTCAGTTCTTTTGTTGTGTTTGTTCTTTGAAATACTGTATAGCTCAGGCAGGCCTTGGGAAACAGGTAGTTTTCCCACCTCTGCCTCTGGAGGGCTAGCACTATGGCATGTGACACTTCTGAATGGAAGGGAAGGAGTACATGTGGTTATTAGGCTGCTTTGTCATGGAATAGACACAGACAAACAGATCGAGGCTTGCCATGGATTTTCTAGCTATTTGGATCTTCTAGTTTCCTAGAACCTGGAGAAGAGGAAAGTAAGGTAAATGTTTTGAACTGCATGTCAAATACCTGCCACTTCTCGGCCTTCTTGATCAACTCATTGAGCATTTTAGACTCAGGAAAGGATAGAGTAGTTTGACACAACACCAGATCCTGGAGAGTAGAAACAGTTCTCACTGTATGTCAGCAAACTCAGGAATCTTCCTTTACTTCTGCCTCAAGCAACATGCTTCTCTCCTTTCTCTCCAAAAATAAATTGGAGGCAAAATCCTTCTCACCTGCTTAACAAGTTTATGCTAAGAATAAATATCTACAACATCATTTTTATAAACTGTAAAGCACTATACAAATATAGGTTGTTGTGGATCAACAGACCAAGCCATACTTGGAATGATACTCCCATGACATGGAATAGTATTGATTTTGTTCAGTCTACAGATTACTCTACCATATCACATGTAAATTTTTGTTCTTGATACAAATTATATCATCAAGAATTCATTACAGCTCCCCCAAAGAAAGAATAAAATGGTCAAGAAAGTGTTTAGTATATGTGACAGATGGTCTCTTGGCAAGAAGAATGTGTGGCTTAGGGCAAAAGAAGGCTAAGTNACCTATGAAGATGTTTTACAATGAGCATTTTTAAACTGTAATGATTAATATGACTGTCAATTCTGCAGGATCCCGAGTTACTAAAGAGAGTGACTGGAAGTTAACAGAAGGCATCTGGGCCTCCNGCTGAACCTTCTGCTGATGCTGAGTAACTGATTAGAACTTCAGTGGTTATGGAGAGGCAGAGTTCCAGGTCCAGACTCTAACTGCAATTATCTTGTGCTATCTCTAGCCCCTAAATGGCCATTTCTTGCCCACCTCAGTGTCTGCCCTAACATTGTGTTACTAACAGCTACAACACTTGGGGATGTATTAATAAAACCCTGATTATTACCACCTGAAAGGCTAGGAGCGTCCACATAGCATGTGAGGCCTATTGCTGAGGTTTTCTTGCTTTACTATAACCTATCTACTTAAATTTACACCATTGTATTTGAAAAGTACCTTCATTTCTGACTTCCTCTGTTTTAAACTGTTACCACATTAGAACTGGAATTTGAGATAACCTAAAGCTGTGTTCCTAGAACACAGTTATGCATATTTGGCTTCAGAATAAATGATAATTTATCCCCTCTGAGGTGAGATTGGTGGTTTTGCACCCACACTAGCTTCAGAGGACAACTGCGAATAATTTTCCTGATGAACTGAGGTGGGACAATCTGCCCTAAATGTGGGTGTACCATCCCATGGGCTGGGGTCTTGACCTAATGAAAAGAAGCAATCTATCTGAGCATCAGTAACCAGCTGTTTCTTGACTGTAGATGCAACGTGACCAGCTGCCTCAGATTCACTCCTGCTGGTACATGGATTCCACCATGAGAGACTGTGACCAGCTGCCTCACACTAGCTCATGCTGGCACTTGGTCTCCACTGTGAGGGACTGTGGCCTCCAACTATAAGTCAAATGAACCCTTTCTTCTTTAGGCTGCTTTAGTTAGGGGTTTGTCACAGTGCTGAGACAAGTAACTAATACGTAGTCACACCTGAGGAAAATAGTTGATTTTTCACATTTTTCTTCCTATTAAATGGGATCTTTTCTGATCTGCATTTCTTCCAGCTCATGGTGACTTCGAGATAAAACAGATGGCCCAGCTGAAACACAAACTTCAAAATGGTTCAAGTCCACCTGATTTTTGACAAAGAAGCCAAAACTGTACAATGGAAAAAAGAAAGCATCTTCAACAAATGGTGCTGGCATAACTGGATGTCAACATGTAGAAGATTGCAAATAGATCTATAACTGTCACCATGCACAAAACTCAAGTCCAAGTAGATCAAAGACCTCAACATTAATCCATCTACACTGAACTTGATAGAAGAGAAAGTAGGAAGTAATCTTGAACACATTGGCATAGGAGACCACTTCCTAAATATAACACCAGTAGCATAGACACTGAGAGCAACATTTAATAAATGGGACCTCTTGAAACTGGGAAGCTTTTGTAAGGCAAAGGACACAGTCAATAAGACAAAATGACAGCCTACAGAATGGGAAAAGATCTTCACCAACCCCACATCAGACAGAGGGCTGATCTCCAAAATATAT